>JAQFVV010006332.1:3171541-3473606 GCA_028023455.1 Epiperipatus broadwayi
TTATCAAACTGCCTGTAGTAAGGGTATGTAATATTTTGTAATTAAGTTTCAGCAATTCATAACTTATTAAACAGTATACTAAAATTTAAAAATCTAATTAAAATCTAGTATACAGAACAAAAGAAATGTAAAATCCTATTTTTCAAATTTATATTTTTTTTGGAAAAAGCTGAATTATTGTAAAGTAATGCTATATAATATTTCAATCAGAAATATTGGATTCTTTTATTATATTGTACTTTGATCAAATACTTGTAATATATTTTGATTTATTAATATAAATTTTATTAATACTTAAAATCAATAAAACAAGTCATATATCATTTGATTTGTTTTAAGCTTGTATTACAGATATGTAATATAGGGAAAGTATCATTAGCTCTAACAAGCTCTTTTGATAAGTGCCACAGAAGAAAGCACTTAAAATCTCTATCTAGAATTATCTGTAATACAAGCTTAAAACAAGTCACATGATATATGACTTGCATTATTGATTTTTATAATTTTGCCCTTGAGGCTTTGGCAGTGTTATATTGCTGAGGCTATTAATATATGGTGAGACTGAAGTGTTTTCCGACCCATGTAGCTATTTAAGTTAGATAGCTGGATTTAAAGACATTTATATATCTGAAAATTTCAGATTTTCTACTTAAAAGTTACATATTAGATAAGTGCTGGCTTTTGAGTTGGTATTTTACATCAAATGTCTGAATGTCCCAGCTCCTCACTGAGGGGAGTCAAAAGCTTGAAACCAATCATTCTGTAGATAGGGACAATTTCAGAAAGAGATTTTAAATGCTTTCTGTTATGACACTTATCAATAAGAGCTTGTTAGAGCTATTGGTACACTCCCTATATTACATATTAATATATATATATGTATGTGTGTGTGTCTGCTATTAAATTTGTTAATATATATTGTTGTTCTGATTTTTGCCTTACTTGATATGTTTGAAAAAAATATTTTTGTGAGAAATATTTTAGTTAATAACATTTGTAATACATGCAAATAAAATAATAGTTGATAAATAAGTCAATATATGATATTACTTTGCTGAAAGTTAAAAGTAATAATTAACAATCTTTATATTACAAAACACTATTTGTAAATATTTTGTACAATTTTCTGAACTGTGAATATAAATATAATATTACAAAGTTATGGGTAAATACTTTTGAATTCTGGATAATGGTATATAGATTTTCAGCTGAAGATGTTATATATAAAAATAACAGTACAATTTAACACGTTGTATATATAAAATTACATGTTGTATATATAAAATTACATTATCAAAAATTATTGTATAACATAAATGTAATTCTACTAATGCATATTTAAGGAATAATTATAGTAAATCACAGAAAGCATACATACACTTGCTTTACATAAAACACCTTAAACAAATGCTTTAGCATAACCAACTGTTATAATTTGAGAAAATAAATGATCCAAGCACATTCAAAAAGCTGTTTCTATTGTTTATAAGCTGCGAGTCTTTAAAAACAAATTAAAGATATGGAATAAAATTAAATTTAAGATCTAGTGCGGAATGAATGAAATATGTATTATGTGATCATTTAAGCTACATATATACAGTACTAAACAAACATGTTAATCTATTCATTTATTCCAGTGACAGAGTAATACATGTATTTCTGTTAAAATGTATTTTAGAAAAACTACATTATTTTTTATCATTATATATGTTAAAATAGAATTGGAAATCACTATATCAATTATATCGAATATCATATTATTTGAGTAAGATAATATAATTTGCAGTCATGTAATGTTATTTCTTTTATGCTATATAACAAAAATACTTCACATTTGGATATTTATATAGAGAATGGTTGCTTAATGTTTAATATTTCTTGATTATTTTCATATATCTATGTTTCCTAAGAATGGGTTTGGAATAGTGGTTATTAAAACTATTAATGTTCACATATAGTGACTACATGTTAAGCATTGGTTCATGGAAGATTTTGTTTATTTGATGGAACATTTAATTTACCTTTGTTAGTGTCCAAAAGTTATTTAGAGTCATAATTGTTTGACAAAATATTCAAATGTGAATCAGTAATATTTACAATGTTCTTTGTAATTTTTTAAAAATTGAATTGCTTTTATTTTTTATATTTGAAATCATATTTTAACAACTATTATTTATTTGGAAACGAAAATGGTAACAATATTAGAACTGCTTTTAATTTTTAATTAATTAGGATTTTATAGAAACTTTAAAGGAAAGAAAAAATTCGTGATAAACAGTTTAGATTGACAATACAATAAACTAAGCAATATATTGGTTGTAAATATGTAGCTACTATCATTGACATTATTAAAGCTTCTTTAAAAATATATAATACAGAAAACAGTTCAGTAAAAATGTATTAGCTTAACTAAAATATTTGCTAACTATATTTTCTTTTTTATTATTACTTAAATTTACTTAGCTTTAAAATAAGAGCTTCTATTTTATTTTTTCTCTCAAACTGTTCTAATATATATTAATAGTGTGTGTGTATATATATATATCTTACAAAGCATGGTATTATTTTAAGGTAAACAATAAAATATAAACGTTTTAATAACTACTTTTTAATTCTAAAAGTTATAATGTAAGTTCATTAGTAAAATCTATAGGTATTGCTTCGTGTAATTGGTGCAGTCGTAAAAGCGGTAGGTTTTGGAATTCAAAATTCATGTCAGTCTGGGTCAACTCTCACCTCTGCTTATCAAATTTTTTATGAACTCCTGAATTATATAAACCATTCGATTATTTTTTAACTGACATAAAATAGCAATAAAAACACATTTTTTAAAAAGAGATTCTAATGTTTTGTCTTCGTTAGATAAAAGTTTTATTTTAACATTTATTTAGAAAGTTTAAAATAATATGCCCATGTAATAGGAAGTCAATGCTTAAAATGGTTTAAAATGATTTTAAACTTTCTAAATAAATGTTAAAGGAAAATTTTAATAATTATGCGATTTTATAATGATAACACAATTTTATTTACTCTAGGTGTTTTTTTTTTTTGTTATTGCTGTAAATAATAATAGTTATTTTTATTAGAGCCGTAATTCACTCTATTCCAAAATCATATATTACTAAGCTTAAAAAAGAAAGGATATTGAATAGTTAGTTGTAGTAGATTTTATCCACAGTGTAATGTTTGGCTATTAGTTATCTTCATTGATAATAAATGGCTCTGCAGTAAAGCAGCTAGAATAATTACTACTTCATTATTTTAAAAAATGAAAATGTTTATAAAGAGATAGCAGATTAAAAAACCAAATAGATACAGCATTTAATCCAAGTAAATCTTCTCTTAATTAGAAAATCTATTTCTCCTACTTCAACTCTGTCACCTAGTATAATCTTGAGTAATTAATAGATTCCAGATGACAGTGCTTAATAAATCCCTATCTAGAGCTGTTCTGCCCATTTCCCAATACTAGTATTCTAGCTTAAGGCTTTCTTCAATAAGAAATTTTGGATCTGAATTTAACTGAAATTTTTTGGATCTGATAGATCCAACAGTCATTATTTACTCCTTTTTCTACTATCTAGCTATCCACCTAAAATTCAAAATCAATTTCTTTGTATAATTATATATATCTGACACAATTGAGAATCTACATAATATAATATCTTCTTTTTTAATAATTGTAGACAACTATTTTTCCTTGGCTGGGAATATTAAAAGATCAACAAAACATCACATAACCTCTGCCTACACAATACTTTTAGGTAGCAAATCAATTTCTTTTACATTACTTTCTATAACTCTCTTCTACTTTACTGTCCAATTCATCTCCCTCTCATATATATGATAGATCTTACTCCCTATTATCTTTTTTCTCTTCCATTTCATTCATCAATTTTTCATTCTCTTAAATAGTTGGCAAAACATCAGATTAACTACCTATTCTTTTTGCTTTTCTTGAATATCTCTATCTGAAACAAGCTTCTGAGATTTTTCTTTCTTTATTACCAAGTCTGATCACTTGGGTATCACTTCTGGAATCTTTCCTTCATTTATGTTTTCTTCAATGTATTCCACTTTGTATACTAATGTGCTTTAATAAAATAATTTTATAAACAAGATTCTTCTTTAGATTGTTCACCAAACTTTCCATGATTTCTGTTTTCATTTCTAAACCATTTACATATCTGCCTCATACACTTACATTTTGGGGTTCAGTATTACCAGGCTTTAAATTGTCAGCACAGAATATACTATCCTTAGTGTTGGCTTATTCATTCAGTATAGTGAATGTTTCATATATAAGTAAGTAGAGGGAATTGAACTTGTGATTTTTCCAGTCTATATTGATCCTCCACTCCATATCCTAAAACCAATACCCACACATGTATGTGAAAAAGATAGATGATCCCCAATATATATATTTCATGCAGAACCAGCATTCATAGTTTGAGTGAGATTATAATTTCCCACACATACATATAATCAGTGCTTGGATTATATTAAGATAGAAATTCCATAAACTTTAATGGACAGGTTTCAATCTTCTCTTTTTTCCAAACTGTTCAACTATTCATTTTATTGGAAAACTAACAATGGAATCCTCAAAGCTCTTATTGCATTTGATATTGTATTCATACATATGTAAACATTATGTCAATCTAACCCTTCATATTATCAGACCATTACATATCCATATATATATATATATAAATAAGAGGGTATGGGTTAAATTATAGTTTAAGTTCAGCCCATTCCTCTCATATATATATATATATTGTACCAATCGGAATGAAAGTGAAGATCGAATCTAACCGCAAAAACAATATCTGCACTACAAGGGCGCCATCTAGGCATTTGAGCCTAGAAAAATTTATAAAGTAGGCAGATACGCGCTGTTAAGATTCCACTTTATTTAAATATTCCGATCGTTAGCCCAAGTCACTAGCTCAGTGGAGACGCAGAGATAAAAATCTATATCTTAATTTATATCTTAAATATCAAAGAGTAAAAGCCACTGCCAGAAATTAACATATAAAAATATTTATTTACGCACATATAAAATAATATTTAAATTTTGAGGAATAAGTTTAACATTTTAGATTTTTATATTAACTTTTAATTTTACATTTAACTAAGTTTCAATGAGTTTAATTATTATTTAGATAGTCAAGTATGAATAGACTACATAGATCTGCATTTGAAAAGAAAATATTCTTCCCTGATTTAACCTTAGGCAACAAATTTCGCAACCAAATTGGCGCCAATCCATCTGATACATTCATGTATTCAATGTAGCATGATACGACAACACAAAATACTATATTGTCAGGAATGTACATCTGAACAATAAGTAGAAATAGAGAAGACATTGACTCTCCACCAACAGGAATGTGACATCTGTTGGCAAGTAGAACAATAAACAAAAAACTCTATAGGAATGGACTGCGGTCTTCTGCCGACTTACAAACCCATCCATAGGCAAACAGAGGGTGTGTGGCATATATCTATAATCCTGCCCATAGCGGACCTCATACTACATCTACTAATTACACAAATATATCCAATCCATTGAACCAATTCAACTACGAAATGAATAACCTAAGATTACCCTCCCTTAATACAACTTTACAAAACTATATAGCCATTCACGCCCGACTTAATTTTAACATTTAAATACATTCGCACAGATTTGTTTAAAAATGTTGGGTATAGATCGATTACATAGATTCCACGGTCCAAAAACATTTCAAAATAAACATAAACGATCAAAATACAAAATTATTGATACCGACAATCGCAGAGGGAAACTTATAAGTAACCCAATAGTATTCACCATAAGATACTTGCATTGTCACCAATAACTTAAAAGACATCCGAATAAATACATTTTAGATACTCACCGTAAGGTATCATTATTTATCGAATGTCTATATATTTTGATCAAATATGAAAACCAAAATATAATTAACCACAAACGAATCCATGCAAGCGTCTATAAACAACTTAAATTTCATACATTTAAATAATCTTTACAATAAGAAAAAAAAATGGAAATGATGTTTATCAATCGGAAAACATATAAAATTAAACATTATTAATTTGATTTAAAAACTTACAAAAGTCAGATAAGAGTCCGTTTTAACATTTCAGTTGACTTGTTTATCAATTTGTAAAACTTGACGAAAGTGCTTAATTGATTTTAACAATTGTTCATTTCATATAGCTTATGGTAGAAGAGTCCAGGCCTCTGCTTTCAATTCCCGCGATGCCTCCGTTGGAAGGTAATGTTCTGGAGATGGCAATAGCTGGTTCAAGGTATCACAGTCTTTTCATTTTTTTTTTTTTTATAGAGAGTGTGGTAGGTGCGTCATACCACATCTCTCAAACACATAACGCTGGAACTGTCTGAAAAAAACTGTATTTCCCTTTTTATATTATCCACAAGGATTCAATGAACAAAACGTCACTAGTCTATCACTTTCGTTAGGGTCCGAGCCAAGGCTTAGTGCTTCCATTGGTCAAGCTAAAATTTCTTTCTTCTCTTATCTAACTTTTCATCCGACTTTTTAATTTCACAGCTTTTAGATAATTAATAAACAATCATTTCCATTTACAGATTACAGGAATTAATTAATACCTGTTTTTACTTTAACTTACGTTATTTTTTTATTAAAATATTTTTATATTTCAATCTGGTATTTTTTTATTAAAAAAAATACGTTCAGATACTTTTTTTTTTTTTTTGTTTATGAAAAAAATATTTTTAAAGTTTAGCATCTGTGCGAATGTATATACATATAACAAACATTTTTAATTTTAGCGTTTAGTTTTTTACTCTTATTTGCGAACTTTTAAGTTTTTATTTTAAATTAATGTAACGACATATTTATGTATCATTACAATATATATATATGGATATGTATTGGTATGATAATATGAGGGGGTACATTGATGTAATGTCTATATAGGGATGACTACAATATCAAATCCAATAAGGACTTTGAGCATTTCATCATTGGTTTTCTAATGAAATGGATGGTTGAATAGTTGTAAGAGTGAGAAGATTGAAACCTGCCCATTAAAGTTTAGGGGTTGCTATTTTAATATAAGCTAAGCACTGATTGTATATATGTGTGGGAGATTAGGTTCTGGCCCAACTGATGAGTAGTGGTTCCTACAAGAAATATATATATTGGGATCACCCATCTTTTTTGCATGTATGTGTTTATATGTATAGATTATTTGAGATGGAGTGGAGGATGAATATAGACATCCTTTGTGATACATTTATTTTGTTGTATATTTCAAGATGTACTTTATTTAAAATCTGACCCTTTATGTTAATATGCTATGTAATATCTGCCAACATCTACTCTAACACTAACTATCCTTACATATTTTACCTCAATAGGTATAATTTTTATAACACATACTTTTTCTCTTAGGAGTATAGGTTTATAAAAGCCCTATCATTAGTAAGCTAAAAATTAAATAAAATCTATTGTGGAGTGATTGAATATCTATTAAAAGTGTATAGACAACAATACAAATAAAACAATTAATATTTTTATTAACACAATGAAATAATATGTTTCAATAATTCCACAACTAAAAGGGGTAGTTTGCTTTCTCATATTGATAGCACCAAAATTAAAAGAAATAAACTGATAAGTGGGAGGAGCGGTTTTGATGAACCCTAACAAATTATAACACTAAATATCTCAATTTTTTATTTGATTGTAAAATTAAAATTTTATGAGAAGCATCTTTACCCATCTTTTTATGATGACTTCATTAGGAATCATTTTATAAATGAGTTTATTTTATATCCTAAATGTATAGTTATTATTTTTTAAATTTCTATACTACTATTTTTTAAAATCAGAACTATCTAAATATTTTAAGATAGAGGTAAGAAACCTCCAACCCATTAACCAACTGTGGCCCTTGAAAGTTCTCTATCCTACCCACATACATTTTGAAAAATGTATATAAAATAACCCCTGCATAAAACTTATATTTAAATATGCAAGAAGTGCAAATATTGAATTAAGAGCTAAGTAAAATAGAATATTGATTTTCTCAACTACATCTTTTTTTCTCTCCAATAGTTCTAATTAATTTCATAATAGTTGCAATATTCCAACAAATTATGTATATTGTGTGATCTCTCTGATTACTGATTTAATTTATGACAATGAGGAGGGGATATTGTTTGCTTTTGTAATGATGTTCACAAACAAAGTATACTAGCAAAAATAAAACTCAAATTTTACTTCATTTTATTATTATTATTATTTTGCATTTAATTTTTTTTATTATGATAAGTAGACCAAATAAAAAAAAAAGACATTTACTATTTCATTTTATTAAAAATATGCCTTAGTCCATTTCACTATCCCTATCTTAGAGGAATAGAATTCAATAAGGCATATGATCATCAATAAGAATAGGATTTAAGAGATATAATTGAAAATTTCACTAGTCCAACATCATGATTATTACAAATTTTTATCTATCTTAATATAATATCTTATTGGTTTTCACTGACAAACTGTTTTAGGATTTTAAATGTCAACATTGTAAGTGTTAAGCATTAGTGTCTCAGTAGACTAAATGCAACATGAGATTTTTTTTCCTTACAAATATATTAATTAAATTTAAAATCTGAATTTTTGTTTGTCATTAACATAAAAAAATGTTTGATCACTCATTCATTTATAATTTTCTAACTCTTTGAACTTAATGAAGCTTCCTTTAGGAAAATTCACAGAATAAAATTTAAAATTTTTTAGTCATTCTAAGTCTTATGTAATTTGCTCTTACTGAATACTTCTTATGTATGTAAACAGAGGGATTTGAATTCAGGATTTTTCAGAGTATTTATCCACCATTCTATCTCAAGAAACTGATACACGTAACAACACACTTGCTAAAAAAATATATGATCCCAATATATGTATTTCGTGCAGCACCAGCATTCATCAGTTCAGCCAAATCATAATCTCCCACACATATATACATTCAGTGCTCAGCTTTTATTAAGATAGCAATTCCTCAAACTTTAATGTACAGGCTTCAATCTTTTCATTCTTCCAACTATTCAATCATCTATTTCATTGAAAAACTGATGATTCTATGTTCAAAGCCCTGCCCATGTAAACATTACATCAATCTAACCTCTCATATTATCAGACATTATATTCAAGTTCTTTAGACAGTAATATTTTTCTTTTAGGATTTTAAATATTTAATTTTTTTATTCCAAATAAACATCTTTTAACTTGTTTTCATTAAAAAACAAAATTGCTTACTTCAATTATTATAAGTCTTTTTTAAAGAATGGAAGTTTAAAATTTAAATATTTTTTTCAGTTTTATACTTTAAAATCTTACTGCAGGATGTGCGGAGAATTCTAATATTTAAGAAATAGCGCATTATCGGAGGTTGACTTCCGTTTGAATAATGCTATAAAAAACTAGAATTTTCTTTTTCATTATTCAGCATTGGAATCAATATGAACCATATATATGTAGATTGTTTTGCCTTTCTTTCAATAATATGAAGCTTTTCCCTCCTCAGTTATAGCAAATTTTATACATCTATATGTAGACAATATACATAGACAAATAAATAATTTTTCTAACAAAAGGTCTTTTGTCCATTATTCTATATATATTATTATAGCTTAATGTATATATGGGAATCTCTCAAGATTAGATTTTCTTTGTTATCATATATGCAAGTAGGTCAGTTTCATATATACATTATCAGTCCTCAATTTAAATTCAGCATCTACAATCTCTGAACTCCTAAGAACCCTAGTCATAATTATCTGAAATATCAAAATTAATTAATATAGAGACTAATAGCAACATCTCTGTTTAATCCCATCTATATTTTCAAATAAATTCAACCCAGTATTAATAGTAATATTGGTGAATGTACAAAAATAAACTGTAAGATTAAGTATGTATTCTTTTTAATTAATAAAAATAAGATTACAACTGCATTAATAATAATTGTTTTATTAATTCTATATATCAAAATATAATAACTTAGAAGTAATGGTTCAATTAATTTTTTTTAATTCTTATAATATAAACCAGATTGTAATTTTATAATTATATGTATAGGTTCATTAAAATGAAACATTTATTTTATACAAAAATAGTTTGTTAAAATCAAAAATTAAATATAATTATCTATTTGTATCTAAATGATCTTTCTATATTTAATTCCAAATAATTTGAAGCATTTCAAAATATCACTTAATATTATTACTCAATTAATTAATATTCAAGTTAAACCAGGAGCAAACTCTCCGTATAGTAATGTTAACCAGTGCAAGCCTTAGTAATCAATTGATGCAAAATTTGTGCATAAAATCCCTATCCAGTGTCTACTCATCAAATATTGCCAGACTAGTTTCTAACTTGTGGCTTTCATCAGTAAAGAGTCTTGGATTTGAGAGCACAACTCACTGGTGAAAGTCACAAGCTGGAAACTATTTTGGGTAAATTAGATGAGTAGGCACTAGGTAAGGATTTTATGCACAAATCTTCTTGCATTTGTTGATTATTAAGGCTTGGACTAGATGGTATTATTGTGCAGAGAATTTATTTCTATTTTAATAGCTTGTGTAAATGTAGGAAAAGATGATTATGTCATGTTTTAGTGGTGTTAATATTCAAGTTATTTGCTAATTTTATTTTAAATTTTAATATGCATAAATTTTGTCTGTGTTCATTTTTTTTTCAAGCTTTAAATATATATACACATCACTATAAAAGTTAAAAAATTACTGTGTTGTGTACCATGAAACAGTTTCACTAATTATATGTATTGTAACAGTAGCTCATATCTGTGCATAATGATAAGAATGGCAGACACAGCACAAATTTATTGATTGTTTTTAAAAAATTCAGCCAGATTTTTAATTGAGGTCCAGAATGTACTTTAATCTGTCACAACTGCCAGTTTTTTTAATATGAAAATAAATTGCATTATATTAGATTTAGTTCACAGAGGTAATAAACAGTTCTTTGAAATGTAATAAAATGAACTTTAAGATATTTAAAATATCTATCAGTTATGTGGGTTAATAGCATAGTATATAAAATGCACACTTACCATTAATCTAACAATTTTATTCATTCTAGATTTCTATTAATATAATGTAGTGTGGGTATTACTCATCAAAGGATTTGAATAAGAAAGCATTAAAATCAAATTCAAATCACATTCTAGCATCATAAACATCAAACTCATAATTTAATCCTACAAAGCAACTGAGATCTATGAGGCAAAGATACCAAGTAAATAAGATTCAACAAATATTCTTAATAAAATAGGATCATATTTTTAAATTAAATATAACTTGTTTACAACAGTAAAATGAAATAAAATGTATCAACTCAGAATTAATTATTTCCAAAAAGAAAAAAAAAAGAAAATTCATACAATTACTGTTAATCAAAAGGGTTATATCAAAAATTAACAAATAGTACTTATTTTATTTTTTAGAGCAATTTTAATTAATAAACAGTTGATTCTGGAAGTAAAATAAATAATACAGGACTGAGTTTGAGCCTTCTTTGACAAAATCATAAGTAACAAATATTATCGATTATCATACTAATAATAGTTATTACAAGCAATAAATCCCAGTATTAACTTATGAAATTTAATATATTACTTTTACATTTCACAAATTCAAGTTCTACCAAACATCTTATGATTTCAAATACATTTCAGTATGAGAGAATATGCAAGTGGTGCATGGATGGATACATGATTTATATGTGTGTTTTGGGATGTAACAATAATAGTAGGTGAAAATGGGCAAGTTAGATTCTGCATTATAGCTTGCAAGTTGCAACAGAAAAAATAATCATTAATAAATCGCAAATAAACAAATATTATTCTGAGTAGTTCAAACACACACTAATTTAAACATCAAGTAAGTGCAAAAAAACATACATTACTTCTGATGCTTTTAAAAATGTTATGATTTAAATCCAAGATCTAAATACTATCAAAAATAGATAGCAGTATAGCAAGCTCTGATCGACCAACTTTGCAATAATAAACAAATCTCCAATGAACTACAAAGTAAGCATTTATATTTCAGATATGTAAATATTACCACTACAAGGACTACTTCTACAAATAGTGTACCATATTCATACTTTTTATTAAAATTCCAACTAGAAATAAAATTCATTTTATGATAAATATTGATAACATGCAAATAAGTTTTTGCAGTCCATAACTCAGTTAAATAAGATTTATAAAACTCACTTTTCACACATTCTTAAATTTTATAACAACTAATAATAATAATACTGATAATGATAATAATAAGAAGAAGAGGAAGAAAAAGGAAAAGGAGGACAAGAAGAAGAAGAGGGCACTTTAAACCAATGACAGTACAGATCAGGCAAAAACATTCCACATTCAAACTATTAAAAACCTAATAAAAACCATTAGAAGCAAAGTAAAAAATATATATAACATCAAAAATTTTAATATTAAATTAATTGGTATCAACTAACAGAAAAAATAAGGAGAATTTAATTGATAATTTTAAATTGAAAACTAACTTCAACAAATTAACAATGCAAGGATGGAGACTCAAAGATCACATGACCTAATTAGCAGTGGCAAAAATATAAATGAAAGCCTTAAAAAAAGAAAAAACAAGCCAACATTTGCAGACATGGTCAAAAATAAAAATAAATTCATTTATCCTAACAAAAAAAACTGAAAGTCAATTTAATTCATATATTAGCAAAGAGATATATAAAAAAAGCAATGAAAACCACCTCTTAAAAGATCAATCCTAGATATAGGAAACCAACCAATAGTCACATAAATAATTTAAAAATTGAAAAACAGGAAAGTCAAAATTCACTAGAATTTGTCTGGAATGAAGAAAAATTGAAGATCACAATTGAATTGTTCAACAAATCCATACCAAAGCATCTCTTTGCAACATTCAAGAGATTCTCCCTCCCCCCAAGTTCATGGTGTTGTCAGCAACAGACAGCAACATTTCATATATAAATTTCCAAAAGGGTTGCTGTATAAAGCAATAACATTAAATGGATTCTGGGACAACATACAACAGATTGCAGAATATCCCAATGACCAGTAGCTAATACTGGAATTCTATGAAATCATACAAAGGGAGAGATTTCAAAGACAAGTCAAATCATTAGATAACTTCACATTGATCTTATAGACCAAAACTAGCACAATACCATTTTAGCAATAATTAAGAATACCTACTGGGATACAAACAACAAGAATTCCAAAGGATGATGGAACCATTTGTTAAGGTCATTATGTTCAAAACAGTATAGTGGAAAGACACACCAATACCAATCATGAGTAAGACTTACAAGTTCAGAATAATACTGCATCCAGATTCTGAACCAGATGATATACCAACACAAATCCTTGATCAGGAAGCAATGCTCACTCTATATATTAGAGGTCTGAAATCACAGTGTTTCTCATGTAAGTAAAGGGGACATATTACTGCATAATGTCCAAACTGCAAAAATTTAATCAGAAATTAAAATGCACACTCGCAAAAACAACAAAATTTCAACACTAATATGCAAACAGAAAGAAAGATAGATTTTACCAAGAATAGCAGTGCACAAACTACACAAAGAAATAATAGCAACAAAAAAGCAGAGATACCAAGCTTAGACCTTGTAGATTTCCTTCACAGAAAAAACAATAAAACTCTAAACCAAGGAACATGACCAAAGAGAATGTGGAAACCAAGAAAAAAAATAGCACAACTAAAAAAAACAGGATTTGATTGTGCAATGGATAAAATCAAACATCATACTATTACCAATAAGAAAGCAATAGAAATTATGGAGACACTCCTCCCAAGTAATCCTAGCACAACAGTGCAACTAACAGACCCAATCCAATCAGAAAGCCTGAGAGACCTACCAGAAAAAAGCTAGCAAAAAAGTGAAGACAGATGATGATAACTCTGATTCACCAATCATTGAGTATATAAATAAGGACTTAAGCCCAATGGAAATAATCACAAATTTATTCAAAAACCAGTTAATAACCACAATCACAAAATGAAGAAGCATAAAATACACAAACACTCAATACAAACACCAATCAGAAGAATGACCCAAAAGCCAACAAAACAGATCAAAAACAAATGAAATAAATAAATCAGTGAAAATACACAATGTAAAGCTCCAAAACAACCACCACAACAATTACAAATGATTCCCAACTACACAGTTAATGAAAATTTAAATAGCAGCACTGAATTCCAGATGCATCAATGCAATAGCAAAAATATATCAGCTCAACAAATGGATCAGCATCATACAACCCACTAACACTAGGAGTACTAAAAACAAAAATCTATAATGGATCACAAATTAATCCAGCCACATACCTAGACAACCAATGTTTTTCCACATACTCCAGGGACACATCATCACCGTCAGTGGGCATAAGTATATTCGTAGTCTCAAACTGCAGTTTTTCAACCTTCAAAATTATTTACATTGTAAACATCTCCTAATAACTACATTCCAGCATCAAATTACCACACCCAACATTATTTTTAGGTAAGTGCCCCCAGGTCCCAGCATAATAGCACACATAATTCCCACAAAAAACTCCCTGCTCACAACCAGCCACAACCCAACAATACTAATGGGTGATTTCAACTTAAGCTATGAAAAATTTAATACAAAATGGTTACATCAATTAAACCTGCAACTCTTGAGTGCTCAGGGCTTTGTAGCCACAGATTCAGTGACATTCCATAATCAATGACACACCTCACTTATTAATCTATGCTACTACATACTAATGCTTCATCACTTAATCAACTTCAATCCATGCCCATTTTCAGACCATGTTGTGCAAACTATTACAATAAATTTCTCAGAGCTCCAAACAATATTCATTCATCTAGAAAAAAACAATCAGACTCCTACTTCCAACAACCACTACTGAATTTTTATTCTCAGAGACTTACACCATGCTAAATAAAATTTACAATATGTCACAAAATCAAATTCAAAAATACCAATCATTCATCAACATACTATCCTTCAAAATGCATCACATAACATGATACTGACCCTCCCAATTAATGGCACTAGCAGACAAACTCCACAAGAGTATCACCATTGCCAGACCCATGCACTACACCCACCAATACATACAAAATCTAACAAAGCTATACCACAATACCTTTAGACAATTAAAAGAATACCTTGCCACAAAAAAAAATATGCCTCACCCAACATCACACATGTACACATCAATATATCCACTGGGCAATGGTCTATTCATAAACCAGAAAAGTGGCCATGACAATTTAGATAATCAGCAATGTCTATGCAGGACATAAAATGTTGGACCCCATATACAAACATTTCAAGCAAAAACTACAGACATATAAACAATACACACCAACCACTGATGAGTTTGAACACTTGAAGCAGATATTCCCTTTCAGACCCAACAATTTGCAAAAAGCTTAAAAAAATTCCCAACAGTTGCCACCCTGGAACCAATGGCACACCAGCATTTATCTTTTCACATTTGAGTCAATTTACCACAGAGTATCTTTGCAACTTTGCTAACATCTTAGCACAAAAAATGTACAATACTAGAGGAGTATATCCAATAGCAATAGTACTATTTAACAAAAAAACAACATCCATTTTAAATCTCAAAAACCTTTTACCCATTTCTATGGGTCTATTGGGAATTAAATTAATGGAAAAGGTAGTCAAAGTTAAAATAGAAATATACATAGTATCCCTGATATCAAACATGCAGTAAGCAAAGAAGGAATCTTCCACCAAACAGGCTGAACTTGTATTTAAAATGATACAAAGTGTAGTGCAGCAAGAAAAAAAGTATGCCCAATTGCAATTCAACTATATATACAGGCAGCATTTGGTTCTGTTGCAATAGATGTCATAATAAACATGCTTTCAAATACACCAATTCCACCTACCCTACTATACATCATCCCAAATCTCAATCAATCGAGAGATATACCTCATACTTAGTGGCAGAAACACAACAGCGTTTACTCTCACACAATCAATTTCACAAGGATCCCTGCCCAATGCACTGTTGTTTATTCTATATATAAATCCATTCTTAAAACAGATTGAAAATGAATTACCAGGAATATTAATAGCACAACCTATGCAAAATATTCCAGGTATTGCGTACATGGATGATGTGACAGTGTTTTTAACATCGCATAAAGAAATGCTAGTATTAGAAAGAAAATTAAAAAAATACACAGACATGCACAAACTACAATTTAACCTAAGAAAAACATCTGCATGGTTTATCTATACTGACACACCCTTCATACAGCTATATCAAGGAAAACCTACTCCATTTCTTGGATTTCCATATTATCTGGGAGTGTATGGAATGAGACAAACACTTCAAAATAACTCAAACAAAAAGCAACAAACATATCCACATCTTTATCAAATGCATACTTATTTAACATATTCATAACAACAAGAATTGCATATTATTCACCTATTGTTAACTTTACAAAAAACTTTACAGCTGCCATATCATCACTCTGTAGCAAACTACTATGGGATAGGAAAACTGTAGCCATTTCAGTCCAATAACTCAGTCAACCAACTATACAGAATAGTCTAGTGGTACAATCTACTGAAAAAGATCACTGCATGCTTTCAGCAGCTCAATGCCTCCTTGACATAATTCCTACAGATCATCCACCCACCCACCCCTGCATATGGATATCTAGTATTATTAGCACACTCAGCATAAATCAATGTTGGAACTACAATATTCACCTTTGATAGCAAATATACATGCTGGAAGACATACGAGTTGATCAACCCAGCCACAAACAAACAGATCTTTTATCCAATGCTGGGAGTAAACAAAAAGCAACTCCTTAAGAACTTCAAAAAATGGTCAAGGAAGCCAAAGTTCTTCAACTTCTTGATCAAGCTAAATCCATTTGCACTACCAACATCCTATTTCTTTTGATACCATCATCTTTATAGGTCAATAGACCTATTCTGCAACCTATGCCATGCTGCTGAAAAAATACAACACATATTTTACAATTGTACAGCACTAAATACTACACAAAACAATATGCTAAATCAGTAAAGAACAAGACAAAATATACAGCAACTAACAGATTTTACATACCAGCAGACAAATCCTACAGTATGATCAGCAATCTTTGGACTTTATGCATTTTGATGCACATGATGAATATTCAGCCTCGGAAATAACACCAGATGGTATCCAGCAACATTTTACAACAAGCTGCAACAAATAAGGAACAGAGGTGCTAAGTGCACAGCCAGATATCCATGCAGACACCTGGTCACTATTAAAATTACAAGCTAATTCATAAGAGCATGCTAGACTAGTCATTATATAAGCACAGCCTATTCAAACAAAACCAATAATGAACAAGAAACTACAAGGTCAATATAAAATGTGGATTCTCAAACAGCTTAACAAATTAATAAAACTTTGACCAATGAACAAAGATAATAACAGAATATTAATGAGAGATGGAAGAAGGGACACAAACTAACAACAAGATCAGAAATGAATAACAGTAAAAATTAAACAATGATACCAATAACAAAAATATCATAAAGTGAAAAAATCTATCATAGAAATCCAGAGTTTCTAAAGTATTGTAAATGACTAGGTTAACTGATGTAGATCCCTATTCAGCACTTCCATACCTATGTAATTAGCAATGAAATTCTCAATCAAACCAAATCTGTAAAAATCATCATGCCATAAGTATGTAAACACCACATAACCTTTGTTGACAGTAAAGTATACTACTGAAACAATAATAATAATAATAATAATAATAATAATAATAATAATAATAATAATAATAATAATAATAATAATAATAATAATGATGATGATGATGATGATGATGATGATAATAATAATAATAAAGTCTGTAAATCAAAAAAAGGCATAAGGCTTTATTGTTGTGAAGTTGAGGTCCATAAGAAATGTAAGAGCCAGACCTGTGAGCACTTAAGGTCTCTCCAATTTCAATCCATCTTCTCCAATCTTTAGCTTCTCTTCTCCACATCACCCTGTACACTTTCTTATTTCATCCATCCATCTCATACGTGATCTCTTTCTGAGTCTTTTACAATCTCTTAAAATCCAATTTAAGTTTTCAATTGTCCATCTATTATCATTTCTGCTAAAAATATGTCCAGCCCAACTCCACTTTAGTCTTTTAATTTTTTCAATGAGATCAGTAACATCTGTCTTTTAATTTTTTCAATGAGATCAGTAACATCTGTTTGTTCTCTTACCCATATATTGCATTTTCTATCTCTTCTTGTTACTCCCAACATGCATCTTTCTATATTTCTTTGAGTGGTCTGAAGTCTCTGTACTGCTCTTCTATTAAGTGTCCAAGTCTTAGATACAAAGTAAAAACTGGTATAACACATTTATTAAAAACCTTCCTTTTCAAACACATAGGCATATTTCCTTTTAGTATCAAGTTATTTCTACCAAAAGCACTCCAACCAAGTTTAATTCTATGATTAATTTAATCCATTATGTTTCCATCTGTATTCATAATCTGACTAAGGTATTTGTAACTGTTCACTTCTTCTAACTCATCATAATCAATCTTTATTTTCATATTTTGAGAAAATCCATTAAACATTACTTTAGCCTTTTTAACATTTATCTTTAGTCCTACTTTCATCTGATAACTCCTGCAACATTTCCTGCAGCTCTAAAGCATTATTTGAAGAAAAAAAAACTACATCATCTGCAAAATCTAAATGACTTAAATAATTTCCATTTACTTTCACACCTTTAGATTCCCATTTTAATCCCCAAAATACTTCTTGCAGCACTGCTGTAAAAAGTTTTAGAGATATGGAATCACCCTGTCTTCTCAATGTTATGTAATCTAATTGTTGCTGTTGCATTTTTATAAATATTTTTTAAAATATGACAATGTCCTGGATCTATACCTTGATGATCCAATGGTTTAATCACTGAAGAAATGTTTTTTAGAATCAAATGCCTTTTCATAATCTACAAATCCAAAGCATAATGCAACTTATATTCATTTGCCCTTTCTATAACTTCTCTCAATACCTGGATATGATCTACTGTACTAAAACCACTTTTAAATCCAGCTTGTTCTCTTGGTTGGTGGAAATCCAATGTTCTCTGTACACAAGTTATAATTATTTTAGTAAAAAGTTTGTATAAAACTGATAAAAGGCTGATAAGTCTTTAATTTCTAATATCTTCTTTATCACCTTTTTTAAATATTATTATTAATACTGCATTCTTCCAATCATCTGGTACATCTTTATCATTTAGACATTTGGTATATAACTTTGCTAAAAAAATTCTATTTCTTCACCTGCTTCTTTTAATATATCAATTATAATTCTATCATTACCTGGATTCTTTCTTTCTCCATACATTTAAATGCATGTCTCACTTCTTCATTTAAAATTCTGGGCAATTCAGAAAATGTAATAGATAAAAGGTACTTGTTCTTTATTACTATATAATTTTTAATAAAAGTCTTCTATCCATTTCATGATGTCATCTCTCTTTTTAGTAATTGCAGATATAAATTTTCTATCAATACCAAACTCTTGAGACTTTTATTCTCTTCTACAGCTTTCCTTGTTAATTCACAGTTATATTTTCTTATATCATTTTCAAACTCTCTTCCGCACCATTTTACAAAATTTGAGATATTCAATCCTTTTTAATGCATCATTTTTGTATATCTTTATATTCCTTCTTTTCTTCATACATTCTCTAGTCTCAACAAAAATTTTATTGGTCCAATTGTTGCTTTTTTATACCAGCTATCTTTGCTGCAGTTTTTAAAAGTGTATCAGTTATTTTCATATTAATTTCATTCAAATCTGAATCATGTTCAAAATCTACTAATACTTGAAACTGATTTGTAATTTCTAATTTAAATTCATTAGAATGTTTCTGAATATTAGGAATATTAATTGTAACTATTGTTTTTCTTAATAATTTTTGTCTCTCTAGTTTTGCATTAACATGTATCTTACATCTTACTAATCGATGATCACTTCCTGTGTTAAATTTATTAAGAACATTACAATCTTGAAATATGTATTTTCTGTAGTCAAAATATAATCCAATTCTGTTGTACCTTCATTTGGATGCTTCCATGTCCATTTCCTTTTAACAGTTTTCTCAAAAAAAAATCATAATATAAAGTTTTTCTTTTTCTGCAAACTCCACAAGTCTATGTCCTCTCTCATTTCTATTACCATAACCAAAATTACCTACAGCAGTTTCAGCTTTCATTTGTTCACTAATTCTAGCATTAAAGTCTCCCATAACAATTTAAAAATATACCACCATCTATATATATTTTTAACATTAAAAAAAATCTATAGCAATTATTATTTTTCTTTCATTCAGTCCTTTTAAACGTTACTCAAAAAATATTAATAAAAATTAAATATTACTATGTATAAGCAAACAGTTTACACTTTGTGGCTAATTGTTCTAAATCAAAATATATAAAATGTGCTAACATGCAGAAGCACACAAAGCTAAAAACAAATAAAGAAAAGTATGTATTATACCAAGAATCTAACTTGCTATCCATCTACACTAGATATGGTGATGATCTCTTCATAGCCACTCCCACTCCGATTATTCTACAAATTAAAACTGAACTTCAAAACACCACAGGGCTTACGTTTAACATAGAGAATGAAAATGGCCATAAACAAGTTAAATATCTAGACCTACACATTCAGCGAGAACACACACCTTAATTATAAGATGCTCATCAAACCACTTGATGTTAGAGGACACTCCCACCTCCTCTCCAATTCACCAACTAACCACAAACTCTCTGGCTTAACCTCATTTTTGTATAGAAATATGCACCTGTGTAAATTTGAGGCAGATAAAAAAGCTAACCTAGCATCATACAGGGACTACCTAATAAAAGTTGGTTTTAATCTGAATTTAATCGACAGGAAAATAAATCAGTTTTTTTCTAAAATAAATAATCAGGCCCCTAATATAGACTAGCAAAGACTTCTACTCCCTTATCTGCCTAATGTGTGTAAATGTTTTTACAATATATTCAATAATAAATACCATTTATGTTTTCACATACCTCCTAACTCCAACAAACTAATCAATAACACCAAGGGCAGCCTACCACCCTCGCTGACACCTCAGGTGGTCTATAATATTGCCTGCCCTAAAAAATTGTAAATCATCATATTATGGTGAGACCAGGGCCTCTCTGTCCAATAGGCTATCCCAACATACTTACTCCTACAATAAAGCACTGGTGGACACTGCTTATAGTTCAGTTTTTGCACAGCACTGCACTTCAGCTGGTCATGATTGCCAACCTGAAAATCCAGTAGTGGTTTGCAGAGAGCGACACAATCTCAAAAGGAAAATAAAAGAGGCTTACTTTATCTCTAGAGATGTTGATGCCATAAATAGAAAAGACTCTTGCTACAAAATATCCAAGAAATGGAATACGTAATCATTTCATTTGCATAAATTTACATCGCTCCTAATCAATTTCTTATATTTTTACAAAATGGCTATGAATATGAGGGCTTTGACCCTTGAAAGTGCTTAGCCATTTGATTATATATATATATATTAAAATAAAATAATATATACTTTTCTCTATTTGTTTTTAGCTTTGTGTGTTAGCACATTTTATATATTTTGATTTATAACTATGTATACTAAAGAATATTCTAGTTACAGTGGATTTTTTTTATATAAATTTTAAATTATTGGCATCATACTAGAATAATAATAATAATAATAATCAAAAAAGGAAAATTACATAGCATTTATTCTCATTGGAACTTTTAAATAACATCACACGATCAACATTTCTTATGTGTACACAAGCAGTTTAAGCAGTAACAACTCTCTTCATACAGTAGTGCCACCTAGTGTTAATCCATAAGGATGCTAAAAGATGTGTGTATCAAAACCCCTATCTAGTGCCTATTCATATCCAAGGCTTCTCACAGATGAAAGCTAGAAACTAGTCTGGGGATACTGGATTATCAAGCACTAAATGGAAATTTTGATGCACAAACCTAGCATTCATTGGTTTCTGTGACTTACTCTGAAGACATTACTGTATGAAGAGAGTTGCTATTGATATAACTTTTAAATAATACTCAAGAAAATGACATGTGACACAATACATTCAATAATATTTGAATTTTATTAACTTATTTTTTCTTTTCTATTGCATAGCCAAATTGCAAATAAAGACTTTCATGATGATAAATGATTTGGTGAAATATATTTTAATATAGTTCTCAAATATTTTTTTACTAACAATTCATTTGATTAATGCATACATATATTTGTACATTTAAGTTGAGAATTAAAATTTGATAAGTAAATGGGTAACTTGTGCAGAATAAATGTTTTAAGGTAAATAGCAGCGATTTATTAATTATTAAAAGACATTCAATTAATTTTATCAATAATATTTGTGTTTATTGAAGGCATTGAAGAATAATTAACAAATGATAAAATAAATAAATTAAAACATCTATTAAAAAAATGATTATTAAAAAAGTGACTGCAATAAATGGATGTTAAATGTTATCACTGAAGTGAAAAAACGTGTTGTAAGTTATTTTTCTTGCAGAATTATCATTTGCTCTACATATATAGATAATTCTTGACTTATGATTTTTGTGTAATTGTTATTGAATATTATTGCTACTTGTTTATTAATTTTGTTAAATATATAAGTGTTTTTATGTGTTGAAATTGTTATTTAAAAGTTATATTTTTTAAAGGGCAATTTATGTTTATGTATGTGCGTGTGTGTATATAATATACATGTGTGTATTAATTTGCCTATATATTAAAAGTTCACTCCATCCCTCCTATTAATATTTTATGGTTACATAATGTTTCTGATAAAATGAAGGGCTTCAGTGACGTAATGGCTACATGGATATAAGGACTTTGAGCATTCCACTGTCAATTTTTCTATGATATGGATTGTTGAATAGTTGGAAGGGTGAGAAGATTAAAGCCTGTCCATTAAATTTGAGGAATTGCTATCTTAATATAAACCAAGTCGTACTGATGAATGCTGGTTTTGCACAAAATAAGTATATTAGGAATCATCTTTCTTTTTCATATTATGTAGACATGTATATGGGTTGCTTGAGATAATGTGGAGAACGAATATTCTATTTATATTCCTGTAATGAATTTTGGATAAATTTTTAATAATTATTATTTATCATCTTCATTTTTAATTTTTCAAGTTTTCTTTGTAATTTTTTTTTTCGGTTAATTCTTAGGACGGATAATGAAGTTTAGCTAACATATTAAGTATTGTTAGGAATAAAATTCTTCCATTCAAAAAAGGGAAGAAATACAGTGATTTGTCTTTATAATAGAGTTTATAATTATTTATAAATAGAAAAACATAATATGGAGTTTTATAGATGATATTTTAATTTTTTGTTTTATATAAATGTCTATATTTTAAGCACTTTTTTAACATTCTGAAACATCAATCTTCTGCATGAAACATAATTTTAGTATTGGTGGATTAAATCACTTCATCAACGTTTTACGTGTTGTGTGGATGAAGAAAACGAAATGTATATTTATTTCGATTTTAATTTATAGTATAACAATTTATTTTCACTTTTTAGAACGAACTTCGCTATTTAAAATTTGGCATGAATTAATGCTTTAATGTTAGTAATATTAGTGACTGATATTAAATTCTTTTTTAAAAAAAATTAAATGTTTATTTTTTATTTTTAAAATTAATTAATTATTTTATCTCTTTTTTTTTTTTTTTTGCGAATATTTGTCTTTATCATTTTTTTAAATAGAAAAAAGATAAAATATGTAAACTATTAAGGTTGTTTTGAAAAGCTTTTTTCTATTTAAAATTAAACTCTACAAGTAGATTAGTTCAAGATTTTGTAAGTCTACCACCCAGCTGTGACATCAAACAAAACAGCTTTAGAAAAAGCATAGAATGGTCCTGCCTTTACAAAGAGTAATTTTAATGTCATTCTAGTCTATTCACAAAGTTCACAGTAATGTCACTAGAGGTCTTCTGAGTTTGAGTCTAAACTGTTTTCGACAACAATCAGTCTTTTTTGACCAGATCTCACCCATAGAGCTATCTCTACCTCAACGGCTATTGATAGTGTAATGGTTGGACCATTATTGGAGTTACCTATACAAGTTTTCCTATTATTCATTTTACTATGTACACAAATTCTTTCTCAACTTCTGGCAATGACAAATGGATCTTAAAAAGCATACCAAAAAGCTGTATGACAAAGAAAAAAAAAGTTTATTTTGACAAAAATTTGTCAAAATTTTCAAATACTAATTTTGTTAAATTCAGTCACCCTGAAACTTAAATATTACTGTAACATATAAAGCATCTCAGGAGTGATACAAAATATTCTTACAAAGTATACTTTGATGAATTTGTTAAAATGAACGAATTGGCAAATTTGTTCCAAAGAATAATTTACATCTAAAAAAGAAAAGTACATACTCCAAACAATGCAATATATATATACATTTTGAAAATCATTTTATGGTTTAAAAAATAAGATAACTCACTATAGTACATTAGGTAAAAGTAATGAAAATCATAAAAAATAATATATAACAGTAACACTATGTAATTTACTATGTAGGTCAATGTAAACTTTTGAAAGTTTAGTCGAGTCAGAAAACAACATGGAAATAAAGGATTGAGTGTGTGCACGCAATACAAATTTTGGTACACTATTAAAGTCCTAATAACATATTTTAGCAACAACATTAATTAAATACCGTATTGATTAAATAAGCTTAGTTCATGTGGGGGGAGGGCTGTGACTCTGAAATTGTTATTACTAACTTTGAATACTAGTCAAAATTTATGCTATGTAGAAATACAAAATAAACACTCTAACATATGCATATATATATATATAGTAAACACATATGTATATATACATGTAAAAGAAGTTATTTATATAAGTAAAGGTATCAAAAAAATTAGTATAATTAAACCAGCTAATTCAGCAAACCATGAATTTTTTTCTCTCAGTGATAAAAGCTTTTATTCATCAAAAAGAGAAAATACACAACAGTTAAAAAGGTTTATAAAAAGATGATTACATGGCAAAATGAAATTCAAGTACAATAAGGTGAGGTGGATGGGAATACATATGAAATGGGAAGGGGATATAAAAAGGGTGTGTAGTCCATACAAAGACGAGTCTTTGGTAAGGAGCAATGTTCATAGGCTTGGTTGCACTAGTGGATTAATAGGAGGATCCATATGTGACATTAACTTTGAGGGAATTGCTATATGTTAAGTGTTTAGAGGTTTCTGAGTTTTGGTTAGATGCAACAGGTTGATTATTATCCTTTGTAGATGAGTAATTTTAGTTTTCCCCATTGTACTTGGACTGCCATTATGATTGGTCATGTTCTTTTTGATTTGCTTTTTACCTTTGATAGAGCAAACCACAGCCTGACAGGGAGGAAAGTCCAGAGGGTAAGGAGATGGAGACTTTGAAATAAGTTCATTCGTGATGATGTTTTTAATTAAGTTTTGTTTGAAATTTGATTTGGATAAAATTTGGGTAATTTTGAAGGTTTTAGTTCATGTAGTTTAGGAGTCTGCATGTTTTTTTCCATTAGGGGCAGTGACCATCTTTAAACCATTTGAAAGAATGAAAAGTGATATGAAGAAAACAATTTTGAAATGAAAAAATTAAATATATTGATGTAAAAGCAAAAAAAAAAAAAAACCACTGGAAAACTTGTTATTGATAATTTTAGTTGAGTAATTAGAAAATTGAGTGGAATTTTAGGCGGTTAATTACCCCTGAGAAGGGGGTCTGAAAAAAAAGATAGTTAAAATGGCCTAAATAACTGGAACAACACACAAAAAACTTTATAAACAAGTTCTGAGTGACAGGAAATTGGAGTAGGAGAAATATTTAAGAGGCTAAGAGGGAATAAAACACTTTATGGTCCATGAAACAGTTGAACCACCCACCAAACAGGGGAGGAAATGAAGTAGTTAAACGCTAATAAGCACAAAGTAGATATAGGAAAATTGTGTTAAAAATGCACTAAAACTGAGATTTAGTGAATGAAAGAGTGCATTAGTTGCAAAATAAGGCCTTTAAAGGGCCAAATGAATATAAAAGGCACCTTTCATGGCTGCAAAACCAACCTTTCAGAGCCATTCTGTATGAGCTGTGAGGAGGATGACTTTCCAGTAAGAGCTCCACTTATGGTCTAACCATGAATTTTGTGACAGATTTGAAGATTTAAATCGAATTTGCCTCAATATAAAGTGATTACAATATGATTGGTTAACTATAGTAGACTTTCATATTTATTATGAAAAAAAAAAGTCATAAAACATTTAAAAACGTTTTCATTAATATATTCTTAATAAATATAAAATATAGTTTATAATAACCAAAGATTATTGGAATTAACATATAGATGAAAATTGGATATTATGATTTTTTTTCTGGTACAGAATTTATGTAAAGATTTAAATAAATCAATGATAAAATATCCTTATATAACAGCAATAATATATATAATAATAATCATATACAAAAGCTCTTCTGGCAAATATTAATTTTTGTCTTTTTCAATGTGCTTCAAATAATTTACAATTATGATCTAAATTTTGTGTATTTATTATTATTATTATTATGTATATTATTGTTCATATATAAGGATATTTTATATTATATTATATCATTGATTTATTTAAATATATGTAAAAGCATCAAAATGGATTAAACTTCTTTCCATTTATGATAATGAAAAGATCTATAGCTTTAATGTTTATATTTTGATTTTATAAAATTAAATGTTATAAATTTAAAGTTAAAAAAGTAAGTTCAAATTTTTTTTTTTCCTGATGCCTAATGTTGTTAAATTAAAATAATCGTTAATAATAAGGCTGACAGCACTCGCCATATGTATATCTTGTAGATATGTACTAATTGCAATCATTAATTAAGTTTCCATTTAATATCTGAAGGTTATATCTATCATACTTAATGAAATATGTCCCTGACTTGATAGCCCATCTATGAACAAAATAGTTGCTAATTATCTGAAATTTAGACAAATTATTAATGTAAGTTTTATGTCAGGTCAAAATTAAATTAAATAAAAAAATTAGCCAAACTAATGATAGTATAACTAGTGAAGGAATACAATACCTGGAAAAAGTTCTCCAAACTAGAAAAATTGACCTCTCAAAGAAAAGTGTTATTTTAAACACTTTCAAAAGTATGTTTCTTAAAATTATACCATGCACATTAAAAATAAAAGGAGGATATTAAATGTAATATCTAAAGATGATACTAAAAATCAAAATACTGGTAAAATCTCAATTTAAACTTTATTTTATAAAATCTTCAATAAATAATTAAAATACTTCAATATGCTAGCAGTAACCCTTTAGTATTTGGTAGGGTTTTACACACATCACCTAACTTTAATGTAGAGTTCTTTAAAACTCAATTAGCCAATTATGCCGAAGTAATTACATTGGAAAAAGAGATGACTCTGGTTATCTCTTTCCAAATTCCCTCTAACTCATGGAAAGTTGTCCTTAAACTAAAAAAAGGTATTGTGAAAGATCAACTACCACATAGGTTGTTCAAAGACCAAATGCTAATTTTGATTATCTTGAAGGGAAGAACCCCCTCGTGCTTTAAATGCAACTGAATTGGTCATATAGCTGCTATGTGTGTGACTGGGAATTGTGTAAAATGTAATAAGTTTGATAGAAACAATCATTTATGTGGAACTAATAATGTTAAGGCGTGGGCACACATTGTTGATAATAATATTGACAAAAATATTGATAATGATTTTTGTGAAAATATTGACAATAATTTTTGTGATGGAGATGACATTGATGTGAGTCCCAGCCAAGCTTCTGGGCCTGCTGAAGTATCATCTTGGGTAAATATTCTGGCTCAAGAGGTTGATGACTCTGTTTGTTCCAGTGATACTGGGTGTATTAACAACAATATAAATTCTGATATAAATTTTGCTGAAGGAATAGAGGTCGATAGTGATATTGTTCCTGATTGTGTTTATAAGAAGCCTGTTTCTGGAATTAATACAGAAAAAGGAGTTGACAGAAATATCAATATTATAGAGAATAACCCTACGATGCTGGATCAGTTGCCTAGTAATTCTGAGATTAATATCAAAATTGGTTATCACAATGATACAAATGAAATGATGAATGAAACTATAAGCGATATATTTGTGGGTAAAGGGTCAAATTACTCCAATAATTATGAATAAATCCCTCAGTATACTAACTCTTAATATTAGATGACTAAATAGCCCTGGTAAAGTTGATAAAATTGTCGACTATTTATCTAAAGAAAAATACGAAATAGTAATTTTAACTGGGACTAAAATTAACCATAATACACATGCTTATATAATTGATAAATTATCTCAACAGAATATTATGCTTTTTAAACCTAATGATAGGCCTGCTCAAGGTGCAGCTGTTTTAATATATATGCATTCAGAGATTGAAAATATTCAGTTATTATCTTTACAACAACTATATTGTGATATCCTTTGTTTATCAGGCAGTCTTTCATTATCTTATTGTTGTATACTCTGTAGATAAGGGTAATGGTATTGCAAATATAATCCATAATGTTCAAAATAAGTTCTTACAAAAACCAGGCATTATAATTCTGGGCAGTGATCTTAATTGTACATTCCGATCTCTTCCTATTGCATTACAAAATAAAATGAAAGAAATTTCACTATATTCATTACATGAAAGATATCCAGATAACACATATACTTTCTTTAATAGCAGATTCTCATCTCTTATAGACCTATTCTTCATGTCGGGGCATAAGCTAAATGAGTCAACTATTAATACATCTCTGGTTGGTTTTTCAGATCACCTCTGTGTAAAGTTAGTTCTTTATAACTATTACCAAATCAATAATCAATATAGATTTTCTATTAGGAGAAACGTTAGAAATGGTGTTTTGCTCTCCATTGACCAATTATCAGTTATATTGACTGTCATTAATTATTATACAAAATGTTCAGGCCTACCACCCTGTATTGCTTGGTTTAAAATTAAAAAAGAACTCTCTATAATATGTTATATGAATGCACAGAATACTTTATCAATGAATCAAATGAAAAATAGAATCTTTGAAATTCAGAGAGTCTTATGCAATATTACCTACCTCAGACCTAATCATCAATTGATAAATAGTTTACAAGATGAATACAACAGCTTATATCAACTTATGCATCAAGATGCTCATATAATATGGCTCAGGAAATTAATTCTGAATTTGAGTAAATTATCAAAACTCATGATAAACTATGCTAAATTATATATCCACCACTCTAGGGGTATTGCCAGTATCACCAAGGATGATGATGGCATTGCCTCTGGAATCTACGTTGATAATTACATATATGAAAATTTGAAAATCAAATTTGGTGTAAGTACAGGTTTCATTGCTCAGTACACTAGTATCATAGCTGGGAACAGAAAGAGTACATTTCAAATCAGGATATTCAAAATGAAATTAATATCCTCAAGGTACAATCAGTAATGGCAAATGACACAATTCCAGCCTCTGTTTATAAACAACTTGATTGTGCTCTTAGATTTGCAATGTGGAGATTTTTTAATCAGTTGTTATGAGAGAATTGAGTGGCCCTTTATTAGCAACAGAGTAATTTTTAGCCTTAAAAAAGACAAGTTAGTGCAAAGTCCAACAATTGATGAACTGAGACATATTTCTGTAGAAGACATTGATTCGAAGATTCTGGCTAGAATTCTCTTGAAAAAATTACATCACCTTATCAGTACTAGAATTTCTTCTGCCCACCATGCCATTAAGGGTAGACGTGCAGTACTGCCTTAAAAATTCATGAGGCTATTAAATATGCAAGGGATTGGAACTTAACCCAATATTATGCTATCCAAATAGATTTTAAGGCTGATTTTGATCTGGTCCATTGGTCATATTTGATTCAGTCTCTCCCTCTATCTTTTAATCCCAGATCACATATGGTTAATGAATGCAGTTAAAAACTATATTAAAAATAGTAGAATCTCTCTTAAAAACTTTATGAGATCTGATTTTTTTTATCCCTAAGAGGGGCATTCCACAGGGTTCTCCCCTTGTGGCTCTTCTGTTTGCAGTTTATATAGATCCTCTTGTTCATAAGATTGAGAATCTCATACCCGACCTTTGTCTTCCACACTTGGGATTGCAGGTAGCTGTCACAGCATTCATTGATGATATTATTATAATAATTCAAAACAGCTATAATATCCAAGTTGTGATGAATATCATAGAAAATTTTCAGGCTGAGACTGGCTCAATTATTCAACCAATCAAGTCTGCAGCCTGGCAGTTAGCTACAGGCAAAAAAATGCCATCTAACTTTATGGCTCTCCCATCTGCTTTCTTGGGCATATAAACCCTTACTTGAATAAATTAATTATTAAAAAAATTGAAGATAAAATAAGTAATTTCTCATCACTTAAATTATATGAAATTACAAGAGCGTTAATTTTTAATTCCATTGTTTCAGGGATTTTGGCATACTATGCACCCTGGGTAGCCCTAATAACAAAACAATACTCAGAATAAACCAGATTGCAAAGAAATATGTCTGGAGTAGAGCTTCAAGATGGATCTCAATATCAACCTTGCAGATGCCAAAAGAAAAAGGAGGTCTTGGCCTGATTGATCCAGGGCTATACATATCCTACATCAAGGCAAGTACATTTATTAACTTAATTAAAAGTCAATTTCTTGGTCCTTTTGTTGATCTTGCCGGCACCTTTAATGAAATAGGAAGTAAAGGAAGATATTTTATAGCTGATCTGTTCATTGCTTATAGGGATCTACAGGATGATATGAATGTGTCCAGTTTGGAAAATATTAAATATAAAGACTTAAGTAATCATTTTAAAATTCATGGCAATGCATGGTTGGATATATCAATGAAAAATGTGTTGAAAGGGTTCCACTCTATAAATGCACCCCAATCCTACTTGAAATTTGTCTTCAAATTGGTGATTGGCTTGTTTCCAACAACTAAGGTTCTAAATGATAGACTGCATATGAATTTAGACCCAGTCTGTTCGCTGTGCAAATCTGGTAATGAGACTTTTCAGCATCTATTTGAAGAATGTTCGGCATTTAGGCAGATAAGAGCTAAAGTGTTCCACAGACCAATCATAAACTTAAAACTTTTGCTTAGTCAATACATTGAGAAAATTAACCCTCACAATGCAATGTTGATGGTGCATACCCTTAAGACAATATGATATATACGATGTACTATGATATTTGACAACAAGAAATTCAACTGGCTGAAAAACCTCTATAGCGATTGGGAAACTTATTTCAGTCAATGTCTGAGATACTTGCCAAGGAAGACAATGAATCAAATCTTTGGTGGTCCTGGAATAACTCTGTGTGAGATTCTTGAATAAAGGTTTAATTCTTATGTGTGGCTTATTCCTTGGGCCAATTAATCATTTTGTTACATGCTTTGTTCATTTGAGTAGCATGTCTTAGAATCTCCTTCTGGTACAGTGATAAAAGTCACTCTCCTTGTGTTTAGGATAACTAATTAATTGCCTGCAGACTTTTTGTCTTAATAGTGGAATATATCAAATTCTTTGTGTTTTGGTATACAAAACTGTAAAATATTTATCATTTGTTTAATTACTTGTATAAATTGTAAATATTTATTGTGTTAATAAAGATTTTTTATTTAAAAAAAAAAAAAAATTAATTTATAAAATTTTTATATTTTTTTTTCTGTTTCTAAGATTGTAAAATATTTTTTTTTAATCTGTTTTCTTTATAAGAAATTCTAAAAAATATTAATCTTTACTTTGAGAATACATCTCATTAACTTATTGTGTATAATAAGCTAGTGATATTTGTATACTATGTGCATGTACATATTTGAAAAAGTTAAAATAAGCTAATGTTAATCCAACTAGTTATGCACAGATATGCATACTATATTAGACTGGTTTATGTATTTGAATAAGTGTGTATCATGATTTTTTGCATTTGAAATTTCTTTATCATTTTGATAATTTATTTTATTAAAGTATTAATTAAAAATTTAATAATAGTTATTACTCCAACTTTTATTCCATTCTTAACCTGGTTTCATAGCATGCATGATATTCACAGAGGCAAAACTCTCCATACAGTAGCACCATTCAGTGCTAGCTGAAATAATCAATGAATGCCGAAAGGTTTGTGTATCCATTGAATACTCTGGCTTGCACCGAGTGGCGCTACTATATGGAGAGTTTTGCCTCTATGAAAACAACTTGTATAAGCATAAAGAATGGTGATCATGTGATGTTTAGTGGTTTAATGCATTATATTTATAAATGCAATTGTGTGGTACTTAATAAACGAGAACAAATATTTAACAAGTAATAAAGTTAGTAAATCAGTCTTTCAACTGAAGGTAGCACCAGAAACTGTAGAAGCATTCTTATGCTCAAAACAAGTATGGCTGATTTGCAATAATCCATATTTTTTATTGTAAGGTCAGAGAAATAATTAAGAGTGATTTTTATTAGGGAAATCAGTACCATTTTATTGAGATCATATTTTGAGTAATCAAGTTACATAAATTGATGATGATGGGTGAATAGCAATAACCCAATTACTAACTAATTTTATACAGGATGAACAAAATTTTTATTATTCTTAAAAAAGAAAATGATAACCTAACTTTTTATTATTATTCCATCTAGAACATAATATGTTGCTGAGTTCTGAATCTCTCACTTTCTATATGATACAATATATGTCTTGATTTTTATATAATCCCATGATAATAGTCACAAGTTTGTCTAAATCATGAATATTCAAAGCTTTTTAGTTATGAAGATTATCTTGATAACAGATTGAGGATACATGTCTTAGATAGGCTTATGGGTACTTTCATTATATATAAACAATAAAAATTTTAAGTTAATTCATAATGATGACAATCATATATGAAATTAATAATCAAAGAAAAGACAAGTTGCACATAAATGCAAACATATATACAATGACTTTAATGCAGAATATGCAACGACTAAAAATAACATAACAGAGCAATAAAACTGTGAATCCCAGTTTAATGAAAGCTTGATTGCTATAAAATGATAACATGAATTTATTCTCATAACAATAATGATGGCTAATTGTGAACTTTTTTGCTTAAATGATCATACACATGTAATTACAGATACTGCACCAAAATTATGGATTACTTCTCATGGTCTAATGCTGGGATGCCCAACCCATAGCTCGCGAGTCACATGTGGCTCGCGTAACTGTTTAATGTGGCTCGAATTGCACTCTTCAAAAAAATTGATAAAATATTTTATGTTCCTTGATGGCACATGCACACACTAAAAAATAAACATTTTTACAATACAAACAATAACGATATGCAGTGTCAGGTTTCACATTAAATAAAATATATTTTTCCTGTAATTGTAATTTATATGTATGTTACCAAATTTTTAATAAATAAAATGTATTTACATTTTTTTTTCTTTTTAACATATTACACCATTTTTTTTTTTTTTGCTGTACACGTTTGGTTTGGTGCTATATATATATATTGTGTTTAGTGCTCTTGTATATATTGTTGTTTTTATCGAGAAAGATCCTTGTAGACGTTTGGTTTGGTGCTGTATATATATTGTGTTTAGTGCTGGAAATAGTTTTTATCGAGATAGATCCATGTACACGTATATATTTTGCTGTATATATCAATGTTTAGTGCTGTAAACAGTTGTTTTTATCCGTGTACACGTATATATTTTGCTGTATATATATATTGATGTTTAGTGCTGTAAATAGTTGTTTTTATCGAGATAGATTCGTGTACACATATATATTTTGCTGTATATATTGATGTTTTCATCGAGAAAGATCCGTGTACACGTTATTTTGGCCACATTAGAAACGGCGGATTGATACCAATGTGAATAGGCCATCCCCCCCCCCACCTATCTCCCTACATTGCAGGTTTAGTACCCAAGTACCATGTTTATAAATGTAATATGAAAAATGTAATATATAATTGTGGCTCCCCAAATTTTTTTAAATTCTCAACTGGCTCGCATCAAGTTAAAGGTTGGGCACCACTGGTCTAATGTAACCAACACATAGTTGTATGTAATATGGAAATTCAGGAACAACTGTGTTTAATAAGAATTTGTACACATTATGTAAATACTTTATAATATATATATATGTGTGTGTGTGTGTAATTATATAATTGAATATTTACAAATACAGTAATCAAATATATTTTAAAAATTTTATTCACTTAGTAGTGCTTTCGACTATCCTTGTAGTCTTAGTCAACTAACACTTTGAAAGGCTAACCTTCCCACAATTCTGTGATCATAACATTTGCTTCCTTCCTGTTAATTAAGTCATGTTTGTATTTGTAAACTACATGAATTATTATGGTCATGAAAAACGGATGCTGAAACATTATTATCTACTTTGCAATTTTGATTCAATTTCTGAACTCTTTTTAACAACAGCAAGTGCTCTTTAGTTATTTTTTCCAATGTACATCTTAATTCACCTATATATCCACTACCACACCTACATATCCATTTATAAATGATACAATTTTTATTTATAAATGATGTTTTATCCTTAGAATTATTTATTAATTTGTTTAATGTAGGCATACTTTTATAAATCTTCCTTCTAAAATTTACTTGATCATTCAAAATGTATGGTATTGCTATCCATATTTTTTATTAGCAGGAGGATCAATATTATTGTTAACATTTTTATTCTTATATCTCATATTAAAATCTTTAATAACATTATATATATATGATTATAATTGTAACCAACATTTTACAATTCATTCAAATATATTTCAATATTTTTACCTTTATCTGATAAATATTTGCAAAGACTATTATTTTTAAATAAGAAAGACTTCAAACCTGCCATTTTATTTGACTTTGGCACTCTTGATTTATATGGAATATAACCTCTTTTTACTATTGGTTTAATGGTCATGCAGTAATCCAGCATACATTGATTTCTAGTTATTTTAAGATCAAGAAATTGAACACACATTAAATGTTCATCTGTTTTTATCCATTTTAAGCCATTTAAATCCTTCAATTCCTTGAACAACTTTTTAATTATATTTGACCTGCCACATGCAAGAACATCATCAACATGTCGATAATATACAGTAGTTGTTTTATATCACTCCTTTTTTAAAATATTTTCTTCATATGTAAAAATTACAAAATTACATATTTGAGCAATAGTGGGTAAACCCATTGGCCTGCCATTACCCATTTTATAAAAATCCTTCTTAAAAACTGTATAAATATTTTTGTCAATAAAGCTTAATGTTTCAGTTATAAATTTTATTATTTTCCTGTTAACATTTTTTAAACTTTACGCATTTGAAATAATTTCAATAGATGCTATTTGATCAATTGATCCATACATTTTACTTATGTCTAGAGTACATATTGCATCATTAGCATCAATCATAATATTACAGATTTTACTAACAAAATCAAATGATGAACATATTGTATATTTACCAAAACCAAGAATTTCTTGTAGCATTTTATCAATTAAATGACAAGTTTCATAATAAAACACCCCCCCCCCCAATCAACCATTAAATGTAATGATTTATTCTCTTTATGCAATTTTATATTTGAAAAAATCTTGAGACATATTGCAGCATAAGGATAAATCTTACAGTAAGTACTATTATCAATCACATGACTTTTAGCTTTTTTTTAAAATGTTATTAAATAAATTTAATATGTAAATTTTCTATATTTACTTTATCAACTTTCATAAAATTAAGATTATTCATTTGAGTAATAACTTTGTCATCATAATTAAATTTTAGTAATGAACACATTCTTAGTCCTTTATTTTCTTTTATACAAATTAAATTATTATCATTATGTAAATTTTTTAAACTTAGATATTTGTATGTTCCAGTCATAATTTGTTTTATAAGCAAAATTTTTCTCCTTTATTCTTCTTACTAAATCTTTGCAAACTTTTAAATCACATTTAGTTATACTTAAGGAATTTTTTTACCGCAGATTTCAATTCTAGATCACTGTCTTCCCACTGACATATTTTGCACCAAGATTTAATATATGTTTTTGTTGAAAATCGAGATCCACATTAGATAAATTTACATAATTATTATCATGAAACTGACTTTTAAAGCCCTTGTCATACAAAAAGTAGATTTTTCTATCAAATTTCATACACATTTTTTTCATAATATCGATTAAATACCACTTTACAGTTACTTTTAAAATTAAACCAATCATCTCAGTTATTCAAGTCAATTAAATGATTTAAATATTGCCTTTTATTAAATATCATATATTTGCACATAGAAATTATACTTTGTGATACAATCACTTTCATATAACATATCGTATTCATAGGTAACTTGCAAGACCTATCAACTTTTATTTTACAGCAATTCGGAAATATTGACAACCAGTTATATCTCTTTGATTATTTCTCATATTAATCCTAAAGTGAGAAGTTTGTACACCATTAGAGATGAGAATTACTGCTAATTAACTAACCTCTTCTTTATGAAATCTGTATTTTCCTTATCATAGGTATTTCAAACAAGTATGGCTTTATTAATCTTTAACTCTTTAGGCCACTTTAAATAACAACTTAAAGGAAGTGTATTTAGTATTGCTTAATAAATAGAGCCAAATTTCTTTAATTAATATTTATAAAATTTATTTAAACTTTTTAATTATGTGGTATTTTACAATTTTTTATTTTATTCTATAATGATAGAATATTTTTTCCTCTCTTTTTTTTTTTACAATAGATTAATTTAATATTGGTATAAACTTTATTTTTGGGTATAACATAATTTAAATATTTTAAAATTGAAAGTTTTTTTTTTTTTAGTGTTGCATATAAAGTAAAATAATTTGTATTTCACAAAATTAAATATTATTTTACATTAACTTTATTACATGTACATTTTACTTCTAAAATGCACTCTTCACATTTTTTATAAGAATTTCAATTTTTCTTTTCTTGCCATTACAACCCGCTCTCTATTATTTTATAATTTACATAAATGTGCACATTAATAACATGGACATTAATTTTAATGATTTTATTAATGACTATAAATAATGAAAATTATTATTTTGCTTTCTAAAATTTGCTTTAAATCAATAACACACACAATTTACAATATTTTTTTATTAGCTTTTTCTTTGCCTAGTTGAATAGAAGGTCACCTTAAATTCAATAAGTCCTAGACTTAATTGCCATGCTATTACTGATACGGGTCAGGCCAATAATACCTAAAGAAAAGAGAAGAATAATACCATTGAAAAGATTGTTATATACTAATCTGTATGCTTTTACTAACAGTTTTGAAAAGTTTAAATAAAGTTTGATTTTTTTAAAGGTGTTTAGCAATTAATTGTGGAAATACTCCAACATGTAATTATATTTATTGATAATGATGGTTTTTTTTTTGCTTCTCCATTTATTCTATGTTAGAAGAAAGCCATGAAAATAATTAACATCGCTCCTCTGACTTGGAATCAGGTGGTCCCAAGATCATTTCTGATGCTCATAATTCTAACACCTAAACTTCTTATAAACTTCCAAGAAATGAAGTCATTATCCTTTTTTAATTGACTCTGATAAGCAGTTAATGAACAGGCATTCATCTGATTTAGATACAACATGATTCATTTATTTTTATATACTCATTTAGTTTTGTGATAGCAGAACTATACTGCTGAAACCAGCTATTGTTTCTTTAAATTAGTATTTTATATCTTTTATTATGTTGTTATTTATTATTATTATTATTAGAAGGATTGACATTTATTGAGTCTAGAACAAATAGTCTATTACAAATCAGACCTTTATGCGATTTTTTATTGATGTACATCTTAATTCCTCTAAGTGTATTGTTTTAAACTTTATTTTGGATTATGACAAATTAACTGTTGCTTTGTTTAGGTCATGCAATTATTCAGTTGACATTTTTAATGATGAAGTTTATAATTTACTTAATAGTTTAAATAACAAGTTCAATGTTATTTTCGTGATGTAAATATCGACACTTTTGTTTCTCACAGCTATTTAAATATGCTTTCATTTTTTGGATTTACTCAATATCGATTTCATCTTACATGTGTTACACTTTCATCATCTTTGATTATTGATCATATCTTTCACTAAATTTCCTGAAAATATTTTTTTGAAAGCATTATTTCTTACAAACTACAGTGAAATTGCAGTTAATTTTAATAAGAATTTATCTCCTAGGGAAAAAATATTTAAGAGTATTCTCTCTAACTGCCTTATAAGACTGGAATCTAATCTTTGAGATGCATAAATTGTAACTTTTCATTGCTTGTTGATAAAATTAAAGATTTTATTAAATTTTGTTCTTTTATAAAATATATATTTACATAAAAATATTAATATATAAAATTAAAAGCGTGTGAAGTGTTTGAAAGAGAAGCTATAGAGAGTGCAAAAAATATTAAACACTAAGCACTTTCGAGACTATGAGGCATACGGCCTCAGAAGCGCTTAGTGTTTAATATTTTTTGCACTCTCTATATGAGGCATATGGCCTCAAAAGTGCTTAGCATTTAATATTTTTTGCCCTGTCTATAGCTTCTCTTTCAAGCACTTCACATGCTTTTAATTTTATATATTATAATATCGAGAGAGAAGTTTAAAATTCCTAGTAGCTTATAAAAATATTAAAATAATTATCTCTGGATAAGTCTGAATTAATATCAAAAGTAACAGAAAAAATAAATTATACTGATTTTTAAAAAGGTGCCTTCTAACGAAAAATTTGTTAAACTAAATGTTCTTGATAAAGAAATAAAAATATATATAATTGAAGCTAAAATATTTTTCTATTCTGTACAAATTGATTCTTTAAAATCAAAAAAAAATGTAAGTAATTCTTGGTCAGTTGTTAAAAATATATTTTTAAGGAAAGATTTTCATAATTTTCTAGATTAAATATTCAAAATAAAACTGTTGATGTTATAAATAATATAAAACTAATAGCTGATTACTCCAATAACCATTTTCTACTTAGTGTGGAATTTTTAATAAATAATGTTATTAACAATTACAGATCTCATTGTTTTTTATTATGAAAAATTCTTTTATTTTTTTTTTTAAAAAGAAATATTTGAATTTTAGAATCTCTATATTAAATATGGCATAACAAATGTATCAATTTAGATAATATTTTTTCCAAAATATTGATTGAAAATATTTCCATTCTATTATCATATTCTCTTTTTTATTTAATTTTTCTATACATTCAAGTATATTTCTAGATTGCTTAAAATCTTCTGTTATTACACATATTTATAAAAATGGATTGAAAGGGAATGTTTGGAAAACTATATTATAAACCAATTTCTATTTATCATCATTATCCTAAATTTTGGAAATATGTGCAAAAATACATTTGTTTTTTTTTTTTTCATAAATACAATAAGCAATTTGTTATTTTATCAGAAAGATCTACAGGATTGTCTTTATCTAAACACATTTCAGTTGTCACTGAATCTATAGAAAAAATGACAAGAAAATAGGTGTATATTTGGATTTACAAAAGGCATTTGATTGTGTTTCTCATGGTTTATTATAAATTAAATGAAATAATTTGGGTATAAGGGATAACATTCTTGAATGGTTTAAATATTATTTAAGCAACAGAATCCTTGCTAAAATTAATAATATTTTGACTAATTCTGAAATAATCATATATGAAATTCCTCAGGGTTTAATCCATAGGTCTTTGTTGTTTACTATTTATATTAATGATTTGCTGAATGTTTCTGTTCAATTTAACATTTTTTGTTTTGCAAATGATAGTGCCTTGGTTACTTCAGCACTTTCATATACTAGTGGAGAAGCTTGTAAATGAGATTTGACAAAAATAATATAATGGATATATAAAATATTGTATTTTTTTATTTTTAAATAATGTTTTTATACAGTACTAATTAATTAAAAAGTAGGGACAAAAAGAATCTCAGTTAATTTGCCATTTTTGGAAAATATCAGAGATCTTAAGAATCTAGACTTGTTATAAAACAATTGAAAATTGCTGGAATATTGCTGATTTAAAATGACATTTGAGGCTCAAATAAATCATAAAAATCAAAAAGGCTTCAAATGCTTTTATGAAATGAAATGTTCCTGCAATTTATTCCAATTGTTTTATAACAAGTTTAGATTCTTAAGATCTCTGATATTTTCCAAGAATGGCAAAGTAACAATGATTCAGCTTTTTTCTCCTCTTTACCAGGATTACTTTGTTATTTTTCTTTTTAGTCAGCTAATACTGTTTACATAAAAGCGTTACTTAAAAAAAATTTTTTTTTTACATATTATTTTATTTAAACTAAAAAAAATGTGGACATACAAATAAAAGAATATACAAACACAGCAAGTTAATACAAAAGCATATAAAATATATTACTTTTAAATATTAATAAATGTAAATATATATTATATTGTATGATAAATATTCCAGTAAAAGGCATTTTAAGTGAAATACCTTATTTCAGGGGTGGGCAATTGTTTTGGCTCAGGGGCCAAAGAGGTTGGCAGAGGGCCACACTTTTTTTTCATGACACAATAAACACATTGCTTTACTCCATGTATTACCAAAGAAATATTTGTTTGTCCATTCTTCATTAAACACACAACATTCATCACCAATTTTACATTTTTTCGGAGGGTTCGTAGTTTCACTAAAGTTGGAAATGTATATATTTACTAATGTAAAGACAAAACTGAAATTAACCAGATCAACTGGAAAAGCACTGCACATCATATCTACACTGCGCATGTGTATTGATGTGGCCATCCTAGTGGAAAATACTAGATGAATCTTCGGTCATGCATGGGAAGGAAATCTCAGTTCAATGCAGATTTTTATGATTGTCTTGGTGGGCTGCATAAAAACTCTTAGCAGGCTGCATGTGGCCCTTGGGCTGTTATTTGACCACCCCTGCCTTATTTGGATCAATCCATATGTCAAAATATTATCAGAACTAACAGCAATACCTTACCTTGTTTGGTTTTGAATAAACACCTACATTGGAATAAACATATTCTTTCTGTTTGAGTAAAATTAAAAAATATATATTTTTTATAGAATCATAATTATTTTATATACATCTATTTTATTAAATGTGTACAAGCAGATATATTTAAGCAGTTTGTGTTATTAATAACATTATGAAGTAGTATTGCAACATATTATTTAAAATCTTTACAAACACACCAAAACTTTACATTAATAATTATTTTGTTTAAATCTTTTGACTTGAAAATACTTGAATTTTATAGAGGTACTGAAGTTTTAATCTTCAACTAATTGTTTATTTTAATTAAACATTTTATGTGATTATTTTAAAATAAAGAAAACAATAAAAATAAAATTCAAATATTAATCAGATCATATAATTATGGTTTATTAATCGAAACAATATTTTTTAAAACCCATTGTATCAAAAATATCTTGTCCCAAAATATTATAATATATTTAAGACTTCAAAATACAGCAAAACTCTCCATATAGTATTTGCTGTATTTTGAATTGTTTATAACAATTATTGTGCTAGTATGAGATAGTGATCATGTGATATTTAAGACTACACACCTTTTGACTGCTTATTTATTTTTTCAGAAAAATGACCAAAATTGTTCATTTTTTTTATTTTATATTTTTATAATACATTTATGAGGAAATAAAAAAAAGTGGTTGGTTTTTTTTTTTACTTATATAGGTCACTAGAATTATGCTCACAAGTGCCCTTTTTGGCAGGAACTTATAAAAAAGTACTGTTTTATTTGTAAAAAACAATTTTTCTGAAATTTAGAAACTCTAAATTGTAAATAGTAGTTACAGAAGTAATAAATCTTATAAAAACTTTATAAAAAACAATAGGGGTTTGAACTTGGACCTATAAAAACTTATGATTTTGAACTTGGACCTGTTCAAATCAAACATTTTTCATTAGCTGAAATTTAGAAACTCTAAATTGTAAATAGTAGTTATAGAAGTAATAAATCTTAGAAAAACTTTATAAAAAACAATAGGGGTTCGAACTTGGACCTATAAAAACTTATGATTTTGAACTTGGACCTGTTCAAATCAAACATTTTTCATTAGCTGAAATTTAGAAACTCTAAATTGTAAATAGCAGTTATAGAAGTAATAAATTAATAAATCTTAGAAAAACTTTATAAAAAACAATAGGGGTTCGAACTTGGACCTATAAAAACTTATGCTTTTGAACTTGGACCTGTTCAAATCAAACATTTTTCATTAGCTGAAATTTAGAAACTCTAAATTATAAATAGCAGTTATAGAAGTAATAAATCTTAGAAAAACTTTATAAAAAACAATAGGGTTTGAACTTGGATCTATAAAAACTTATGATTTTGAACTGGGACCTGTTCAATTCAAACATTTTTCATTAGACTACATGTAAAAATAGTTTTTAAAAATTTTACAATACAATATATATAACACAATGTTGCTTATATCTATAGGGTTCAAACTTACACAGTTCATGTACATAGATATAAAAGATTGTAATAGATATAAAACAATTGTTTCTATAAAACTTACAATGTCCATATTCAAAATTGTTATGAAAATAATTATAGAAGTGATTAATTTTACAAAATTGCATTAGAAGCATTGTAGGGTTCAAACTTGGAAATGTCCAATTGTAATAGTTATAAAAACAATTGTTTTTACAAATTTTACATGAAGAGCTACAACTATATACTACCTGATAACAAACAAAGCATAAAAAATTATACAAATAATTGCCCACTGGAGTGGTTGTCTTGTTAGTACATGCCCACTGGAGTGGTTGTCTTGTTAGTACATGCCCATTGGAGTGGTTGTCTTCATGGCTAACACAGCTAAAATAAAAAATAGACAGAGTTACAACTATCAAAATATATATCTATAAATTTAGTAAATGTAAGCTATACATACCTCATAGAAAATGTACTGCTTTTACTTTCCAGTGTATTCTCCTGTCCACCTACCTAACCCTGAAACAATTGATCAAGCAGTTAGAACAAATTTATATATATATATACAAAATTCACAAATAGCAACAATCAATACCATCAGTAATTCTTCAGTGTGTGGAAAATTTTAAAACAAGGATCTACACACAGTGCAATTTTGCAGTCTGCACACCAGTATCTAGATTCCCTGCGGACATGTTTTCCTTTACTGTCTGTTTTGGAACTGCAAACCCTGCATGTTCTTGAAGGATTCTTTTTGATGGGATTAGGTGGGATGAAAACTGGAAAGTGACGAGCTGTTAGCCTAACAGGTGGAGGGTCAAAACTAGGTCTACCACGTGAATTTTTAAAACCAGGATCGGTATACAATTCAAAAGACTCTTCAATGACCCTTGCTTTAAATACTAACAGTTCAAGTGCAATAGGCTTACACTGGTTATAAAGAATGCATGCATTCAAAAGGGCTTGGTCAATGAAGTGTCTAAAAAAATTTTTTGTAATACTTTTTTTGCCGAGTCCTGGTTGTTTGATAAAATGACAACTCTTGATCGCAACGATCAACATCACCCATAGTGTTGTTGTAATCACACACTATAGTGGGCTTCACCACATCTTCCCCCCAAATTTTTTTTTTACAATTTGTGTGGTCGCATCATGAATGGTACTCTAAAGGTAGACTGGTTTTTTGTCTTGCCATTTCAAGGCCATAATCTTTCCAAGCTGAAAAGCTTGGATAGTACCTTTTTTCAGCTTACTTTTTGTCATTTCAGCTGGCAGACCCTTTTTTCTGATATTGACAGTGCCGTAGATATCAGTCTTCTCATTTAGAAGTTTATCTACTAATTCCATTGACATATACCAGTTGTCAACAGTTACACAGTAACCTTGACCCAAATATCTATCCATAAGATGAAGGACACTTTTAGTAGTCACTGGAAGTGCTGCATACTTTTGATTGTATGCTGTTCCTTTCCCAGTATATAAGAGAAAGTCACAAATATATCCAGTTTTTGATTCGCATATCATGAAAAATTTTAGACCAAAACGGGCCTTCTTTTTGATGTTATACATTTTCCATGATAACCGGCCTTTGTAGAGCATCAAGCTTTCATCTACACTAACATTTTGGTCTGGAATGTATAATGTACTAAAGAGTCCTCTCAAATGCTCCATTACTTCATAGAATTTACAGAGCTTTGGATTAGGGTGAGTATTTCTGTCAACAGATTCATTGTCAGAGAAATGCAGAAATTTCATTAGCAATGAAAATCTGGCACCTGTTATCACTCCAGAAAATGCGGGTACATAAAATATCCATCTTTTTGACCATGACCATTCCTGATGCGGCAGTTTGACAAGGCCCTGAAGCATCATCACTGCAAAAAATAACCTCATCTCTTTCACTGAGGTGGGTGTCCATTTTCTTGCTCTGGACAGTATCTTCAATATAGGCTTTCGAATATATTGATCAGCATAAAGGTTAGTTTTCCTTACGACAATTTCCAGCATTTTTTCATCAAAGAACAATTCAAAGAATTGTAATGCTGTAGCATCTGGTGCCATTGCCTTAGTCATGCCTGGGTTGGCAGTAAAGGGAAACCTTGGGGGTGGTGGAGGAATCCTATTCAAATTCACTGGTACACAAGTTCCTGACCCTCCCACATCATCATCAGAAGAATCGTCACTGCTGTCACTAGCAGTATCAGATGATTCTTCTTCACTTGAGTCTTCGTCTTCACTGGCCTCTAACAAGGGCACATAATCATGATCTGACTCATCAGAAGAAGAATGGCGGCGGGATCCACTAGCAATTGCTTTGAAGAAGGATGCCATAACTATATATATATAAAAAAGCAAAATTTTCAAATTATATTTTATGTAACGCATGTCTACATGCTAATAATTATTTAGAAAGATCATATGAGAAAAACACATATTTATAAAGCCTAAAATATTTTTTATCAAAAAAAAATTATGAATATGAGGCGGGGAAAAATGAATGCAGACATATATATATATGATATCACGTGACTCAAAATATATCAAAAAGGAATGCTGCGTATTCATTTATTGAAATACATTATAAAAGTTTTGAATAGCACTTATCTATGTACTAATAATTATTTATCAAGATCATATGAGAAAAAAACATTTATTATTATTTATAAAAAAAAACTATGGATATGATGATGGGTTTAAAATGAATATACATATGATATCACGTGACTCAAAACATATATTTCAAAAATGCTTATTTATTTATTGAAATACGTTTATCAAGTTTTGAATCATATATATTCTAAAACCTAAAATGTAATTTGCAAAAAAATATAATAGATATTGAAATCAAGCATTTACAAGTAAGAAAAACATCATGTGATTTTGAAAATTTTCAGTTGATAAAATGATGCTGTAATTAAAATGATGCTGTAAACATCACGTGATTTTTCAAAATTTTCATTTGACAAAATGATGCTGAATATTTTCAAAATCTACGAAAGCAAATATGAAAAACATGAAATAGAGTAAAATACATACTTGATTTGAAATAAAAGTATAAAAAGATGCAAATAGATGGAAAATAAGATGGTCCGAGTATCTGCAAATAGATAGAAAGTCAAAGAACGTATTTTTATAGAAATATTTTATTTTTATAGAAATATTTTATAGAAATAAATCATAATATGAAAAACATGATTATTATTTTTTGAAATATGGTATAGAAATATTTAATAATACATACTTGATTTGAAATGAAATTAGAAAGATAAAGAATAAGATGATCCGGGTATCTGCAATGGATAGAAAGTCAAAGAACTTATTTTTATAGAAATATTATATTTTTATAGAAATATTTTATAGAAATAAATCATAAATAATTATTATAACTTACCAATTGCAAGAATAATGGAATTCAAAAGTAAAATTTGGAATTCAAATGTAAAATTTCTGGGATGAAAACTAGAACTTGCTCTCTGAACTGCCTGGGAACAAAGTGAAAGTGGGGTGATCCGTTGGCTTCCAAGGAAAATAAAATAAATTATTTATTATTACTGCCATCTACATGAAACTTTACAAACTAATATGTGAATACTCTATGCATGTGCTAAAATCGAAAAACGGACTTTTTCGGGGAAAACAGTTGAATACAATGCAAAAAATGAAACGATTTAAAACGTTTGCTATGACACGGGATAGGTGGCTCTGCTTCGGTTATAAACGAACCGATCAGTCAAAAGGTGTAATTACTAAAAAATTGTCTATACTTACAGTCCGACTCTTCACAGTTCTTGTGCGAGCCTTAACAGGCGTACACAAATAAAAATAAGACCGGTGCAGTCTGTTTAGGTTCCCTAACTGACTATTTGCACTTACAGAAGCTGTCTCTGGGATGACATTCCTCATAGAAGAAAAGTCACTATAATTTTTTCAAGTGTTTATTTGGGTCCTATCTCCTGATGTCCAGCAACAGCACCATTTGATGAAAGATAAGAAAAAGCTTGTTTCTCTTTTCAGCACACACTATTTTATACTTTTTCACAGTTTAATGTCCAGTATTAATTATTGTCAAAGGTAATAGCTATTTGCATAAAGCTATCCTCTTCAGAAAAACATCTTTTCTCAAATTATCAAGCGTTTAATTGCATAAGAGCACATTTCTTTCCTCTGCAATTACTCCTTCAAATACTTATTCTTTTGTTTGATTAGTTTTAAATAGCTTAATGTCTCATCTAAACAATACTAAACTTTTCTATATTTAAATCCATTAGGCCTTTCCCGTACTGTTATTCACATTTCTTTTTATCTTACAGCAATCTTTTTTCATTGCTTTTAATTCGTAATATCTTTCAATTTACGTTTCTAATATTTTCTCTTTTTTCTGAAGTCTTAAATCCTAGCTTTATAATTTATGCAAAATACCATTACTAAAGCAATATTTTTTTACAAAATATAACCGATTGTAATTAATAATAATGGGAAAAAATTATTTGTAATTAATTATTTTAAATTATATTAATATTTTATTATATTTGAAATTCCACCATTTTTTTGTTAGATTCTATGTGTGATTTTTTTTTTTTAATCACAAGAAGATTGTTTGCTTTAATAAATTAAAATATAAAATTGTAATTTTTACTAGCATATTTACAAAAGTATAAGTAACTATACACTATAGAATCTCTTTTTTTTTTTTCAAATGTCAAATGCATTGACCGGGAAGCAAACCTAGGCTAGCTGCTTGGAAGGCAGCTATGTTAAGCACTAGGCCACTAACGCTTGGCTAAGAATTTCTTTATTTTACACAGAAGAAAATCTCTCTATACCATAATGCCACTTGGGGCAAGCCAGAGTAATCAATAGATGCAGGGTGCATAAAATCACTATTGAAGCAGTCAATCTTAGCTTAAGATTGTGCTTCATGTTTCTACCTACTAACTTTTATTCAAACCCTATTTCCCATCCCGCTCCTTTTGTTATATATATCTATTTTATGTATATATTTGAGATGCGTGCCTAAATTATAAAATGTAATGTTTCAATAACATGTTTAAAAATTATTATTAATTCTTTTTTATCAATTATTAATTCTTTTTATTAATTATTAGTTCTTTTTTTATTAAAGTATTATAGATGCGACTCACAAATATATATAGGAGCAAAACTTACTAACAAAATATTGATTTTTTTAAATATTTTATTATATGTCATTTTTTAACTTTTTCTTTTTAAATTGCTTGTTGTTTTTTTTATTAAATTTTTATAGAATCCAATATAGATGCTGCAGTAATTGTCTAAAAATAATTAAGGGTTGGAAATACTATTGTTTTAATCTGGGGTAGGTATTTTTAATTAAAGTTTTTACTTAAAATGGGATTAAGATTAGAGATACTTTTGTTAAAAACATGTTGTCAAATCTATTTCTAATCTGAAAATAGATTTGAATTTATTTTTGGATGTTATCTTACTGTTGCATCTTCAAAAACAACTGATAAAAGAAAAAGTATAAAATGACTGAATTTTGAATCACAGATTATATTAGCTACTATTGAGAGAAGTGATTGCTACTAGACTATGCTGTTTTGAAATCTCAAGATGATCTAGTAAAAGCTTTTCTTGACCCTTGTGGGTCATCTTCCGTGGCCATAATATTCTGCTACCCTAAAGTGAAGTAAAGGCCCGATGGAGAACTTTAAAAATGCTAATAGAGAAGCTTGCTGTCACCAAGAAGAATTCATTTTGGATCCTCAATTTGCCATGCATGAGCCATACTTTGAAAATAGACTTATTAAATTTGTGCAAGGTAACTTTTATGCTACTATTTGAAAATGAATCTAGCCTCACTAATCTCAAATCCTGCTATCAAGATTTTTAATATATTGTTCAATTTTTTTATCTTTTAAATTAATATGTAAATGTAATTTGCTCTTAAATGATTTTGTAAATCTAATTTTCCCTCATATGCTCTAACTTTCTTTAACTTTGGTGCGGTTAATTATTTATAGTTATTTATTACTTGATTTTATATATATGCTTTTATTATTATTATGCCAGTCTCTAACCATCTGACGAGTTGAATTTTGTAAAATCTTTTCTTTATTTTAAGTAAACCTTTATGAATCAAGTTATCTAACATCCCCTTAAAATATAACTCATTATTAATTAATACATTCACCAGATTTTTTTTACAAATCAACATTTGATGTTCATTTTTAGTATAAAATATATATTTGTTTAACTCTGGATTTTTTACCAGGGGTAAATCCAGAACTCAAGCTAATTAACGCTTTGAAATCTTATAAAATATTATTTATTTAATTCTAAAATAAGGGTAACTTAATTGTTTTACATATATATATATATAACTGCTAGTTATTTTCTTTTTTATACTCTTAAAATATATGCTATGTATTCCAGTTATTGTAAAATCCACGAAGGTGGGATTGAATTATTTTAAATAGTAGGAAAGGGAAGGGGGTGAATCTTAATGTTTCTTTTACTAAATCAAATCTTAACGTATATTTTATTAATTTGAAATCTAAATCTTAATGTTTCTTTTGCTATATAAAATCTTCAAGTATATTTTAAGTAAATGAAATGTAAATCTCTCTCTATATATATATAACTGCATAGCGTATTATTTGTCTAAATTATAGTACTCAAACAAGGGTCATTTATTTTTAAAAGCAGTAAATCTTATTCAATGTCATTAGGGTCATTCATTCATTCTGCGTTACTAACATTTAGCCTATCTTCGTATATATATATTACGTGCTTCTAGTCTTAATCTGGGGGTTGTGACAAGTTCGAACCCATAGATTTCTTCTCATATCTCATTCCGTAGATAGTTGAGCTATCCGGAATCATATTTATTTCGTATAAAACACCTCTGGTGGTGATCCCGTAAGTTTGGAACACGCTATGCATATTCACTTGGTAGATAAAAGGCCTCTCGCGTCGGTTATATCAGCAAAAGTCTGGGCCATGCCATGCCTATCCACTTTTCTCTAAGCACTACCCAAGAAGGGGGTGTGAGATTTCATTTTTCATTCAAAAGCACGACTTTTTTCTCTTAGTTATTTTTAGGTTATTATGTCAGCACCGCAACTTTCTTTGTATTATTATTTCTTTTGCTTCATGACCCAGTTTTAATGCTCTAATATTAAAATTGTGCTCTGCTTAAAATATATATATAGTTTTATTGATTAAATTTATTTCAATCATCTCCAATCTCACCGTCGTAATTTATATATCTATTTAAGAGTATATGCCTTGGGAAAATAAAGTGTTCATCTTACTATTGTTAGATAATTTTTCATTAAATATTTTGTCATAGATTCAAATATAATCAAATGTTTTCAAATGTATTTTATTTATTTTCACGACCGTAATGGTGTGAAAATAATTTATCTTATATGTATAATGAATCTCAGAACGCTTCCCTAAATAATGTTAGTCACCATGTTTCAGAACCGTAATCCAAAGCGTTAATAGCAATTTTATATAACTTCTTTCTAATAATCGATTGGCATCTTAATATTGGACCCACCAAAGATGTGTGTTTATTTGTAATATATTATTTAGCTAAGAAAGAGCATATGAGAAATAATAGCGTGAATGACACTATGTAATTATCTACCGCTTGCTCATTCACGCACATACTAATGTACTTAATTTATAATTGTATAATAATTTGTCAATATATTAAAATACATTTTATTGTCTAACTTATTTGAGTACTTCAAATTCCTTCTTTTCTCCACTTCCAAAAGTAAAGCCTGCTTATATATATTTTAGTTTAGTCATAGTAATAGATGTCTCATTGTTTTGCTCAGCTTTGCTAGTCGGCCGGATTTAAAATTAATTCTCTTGTGCCATCACTACTATGTTATTCATTAGGTGTTAGATCTGGGGCTTAGAGAGTGGGTTCGAATCCAGGCTGGTCCCTGGTCTAAATCTCAGGCTTGACTGGGTTTGAAGTAAATTTTGTGAGTTCCAGCTCATGTTAGATGGATAAACATGTTTTGACCAGCACACTATCTAGTGCCTACTCTTCCAATACCCCAGATTAGTTTCTAGTTTGTGGTTTTCATCAGTGAGGAGCTTTGGGTCCTACATCCATTGATTACTCTTGCTTGCACTGAGTGGCACTACTGTATAAAAAGTTTTCTCTCTGTGTAAACAGCTTGTGTAAGCATAAAGAATTGAGAGCATGTGATGTTTAGTGGTTTAATCTCTTTATTTTCTGAGATATTACTCTAAATACTAGGGAATATTTTTTTCTGAAATAGTTCATTTAAAGTATATGTTTATTAATATAGTGAAAACCTATAAAATACTAGATTTTAAGGATAATTAATATTTAATTTAGATCCCAGATTTATGTTATTTGGAATGAAGTTCTTCCAGTACTTTAATATGGATCTATAATATGGAATTCTGATACTATCTTGCATATTGACATGAGCCACAATGTTAATCATAAATTCTAAAAACTATCATTTAGAAATAAATCTGTAAATTTAAATAATTTGTTTACTAATAGACTTGTAATTAATTTATAGGTATTGGTAATAGACTTGTAATTGACATGGTTATGTTGCAAAAAAAAAAAAGAAAAGATAAGTAGATCTTCTTCATTTGCTTACAATATAAAATCCCCAGATTGAATAGTAAAAATAAAGAAATATTCTATATCCCTATAAACAGTCAATAAAAAAATAAAAAATAGAGTCATATATCACATGACTCCACTTCTTTTTTAATCTTGTAGTAAATAAACAAAGAGCATTGCTAATTGCTCAACAAGCGTTGAGATAAATGCTTGGCACTCCTCAGAGAGGCGCTATGGTAACTTCAGACACTAGATCTAAAAATACTACCCCAAAGCCAGCATTTATCTAAGCATTAACTATTGAAAAGAAAATCTGAAATTTTTAGACCCCTACGTGTCTTCAAATCATCTATCTAACTCAAATAGCTATATGAAGCTGAGAGATCATCAGCCAAACCATGTATTATCAACAAAGCTTGTTAGAGTAATTAGCAAAGTTCTTTGGTTTTTATTTACAAGCTTAAAAAATTGAGTCATATGATATATGACTCTTTTTTTTTTTATTCACTGTTTATAGTCTTTGTTTTTAGTCATAAGTGATGTTATATTGCTAAGACTACTAATATATGGTTTGGCTGAAGATCTTTCAGCCCCATATAGCTATTTGAGTTAGATAGCTGGGTTTGAAGACATTTAGGTATCTGAAAACTTCAGATTTTCTATTCAATAGTCAACTCTTAAATAAATTCTGGCTTTGGGTTGGTGTTTTTAGATCTAGTGTCTGAAGCCATCTTAGTGCCTCTCTGAGGAGTTCCAAAAACATGAAACCATTGGTCAGGGGATGGGGTTGGTTTTCAGATAGAGATATTTTAAATGCTTTCTCTTGCTAAGTATTTATCTCAAAGCTTGTTGAGCAATTAGCAAAGCTCTTTGTTTATTCTACCTCATTGTAATTCATATTTTTTAAAAAATCAACATTTTAATCAAATTGAACTAAATATTAACTTTAAACTTGGGGGGGGGGGCAATATTTATCTAGTATTAAACATTAAACTAGATTGTCATTGTTAGTATTATTGCTGCAACTATTATTATTAAATTGAAATAAATTATTATTATATATGCAAGATAAATTTCCACACTAACAAAAATCTTATTAAAAAGTTGCAATATTTCAATTCAATAACAGTGTAAACTTTTTTCAGGCAATATAATAATCTGATATAATAGATATATTTTCTAATTTTAGATGGAATAAAACTATTTTTCACACATGCTTTATGAATAGACTGCATTTCACAGTACATGTGTGAAGAATAGTTTTTTTCTATCTTCATATATATATAATATTTAAATACATATATAGTGTCTATACTAAATGTAATATAATTATAAGGGACTTGAACTCAGATTTTCAAGCTCGTTATTGTATATATGTGTTGAAAATGGTGATATGGAACAACTGATGAATGCTATTTCAGCAGAAAATATGTATATTGGAAATCATTTATCTTTTTCACATATGTGTGGTCATGTGTATTGGTTGCATAGAATGGATTGGATGGTTGTGGGGAGTTTGAAATTCTGAGTTCATGACCCTTATAATTAAATTATATACACCTGGGTCTCATTTTATGCGGATTATTTTAATGCGATTTTGAAGTTATGTGATTCATGTTTCTTTTTAATATCCTGTGTTTATTGGATATCAAGAAATTTAAATTATTAATAACTTATTTTGACTTAAAATACTTTTTTTTTCTTTCAAAAATATAATGTTATATTAGCAGCTAACGTGAATATGGCCTGAAGCTGTATTTAAAAACTTAGCTTCTATGTAAATAACCTATTTATACTAATGAGTAAATAATAATAATAGATTTATACTTACATATAAAAATATCACAATAAATATTCAAAAAATTTAAACTTTTAAACCGTATTTTGTTATATATAACAGAAATAAATAATCTTTTAGATTTTTAAAATAAAAAACGAAGATTTTATAAACTGAAAATAATTTTTCTAATGATAATGTATAATCTTTTTGTTTTGATTGCGATGTCATTTTTTAAATATAGAAACAGAAAACCATTAACACAGCATAACACTGAAACTGGAACTAGTTGTACATCACACCATGAATAAAAATAAAATGGCTAACAGGTTTTTCTTGGTATAATTGCAGAGAGATTCTTGACTTCATTTAAGGAGAAGCCACAATACATCACATTACATCAAATCTGATTTCTTACCAGTTTACAAACGAACGCTAGCGGTAATGATTAAAATATGTATGAAAAATGTAAAATTAAATACTGTAGTTAATACAAAAAGTAAAAAAAGTTTGACTTGTATTAATTTTTTTTAAATATTTGAAATTATTTATTAGTCATACTTTATTTGCTTATTTTTTTTATGCGAATTTTAAAGTAAATTTTCCTTGTTGCTTTGCTTTTATGCGAATTCTGAAAAATACAGAACATATCCCCATTTTTCAAGGTAAGTTAAGTCTATTTTTGTGCAATTTTTTTTAATGCGGGTTTTCTGTGGAACCTATCTACCGCATAAAACGAGACCCAGGTGTATATTGAATAATTACATATATATATTGTAATGGAACAGGTCATGGCTTTGCATAACAATAGACTTGATAGGCCATCAGAGTGGATGAGAAAGCATATCTAGGATTTTTAAATTTCTAGACTCGTATCCATCCTGATCTCACTCCTAGGCAATGATGTATTAGCTTACAAAGATACATTAAATATTTACATGTATACTCATCTCTCTTCTCCATTCTTAACTTCCATTTATCCCAGAATTCAAGCTTAAAGAGAATACACATAATGTTTTACTTCAGAGAGATTTAATATTACTATCTTCATTGTGTGAGCATGTGACAAATTGATAACTGAATAAAGAAAAAACACAAATGACAGTCTTTTATTTGAAATCATATATTTAACGAATTTATTTACAATTATTATGATTAATTCAACAAAAGATTATAACAAAAGCAATTAATTTATTCAATATCTATGATTATTCTTTGATTAATATGGTTAATATTTCTTAATCCAATCCCTCTTTTCCTCTCAAAGAATAATTATTCAATATCAACACTAACAACAACAAAAATTAAAACTTGTTATTTTTTATATATATGCTTGCCTGCTAGTTTAGACTTTAATAAAATCATAATTCATTTTCTCCAATATGTTTATTGATTAGTTCATATTAACAACGTTGTGGTGGTGTGGGATTCCCCAGTCTACCATGACTTGTTTCTACAATAATAGAAAAGACCATTCATGCTAAAAATATATTAATCATATATACTGTAAAAAACAAATAAATGATGAAATGATTAGTATCAGCAAACAATCAACAAATAATGATGTAACTGTACAAGTGCTAGTATTTAAAGTGTACGAATATAAAATCTTACCTCTCCCTGGTGATGATTAAATTTACCTACAAGTTCATGCCTGATCCTATATTTTATTTTAATTTAAAAATAAGGCTAATAATGTTTTTTTTTAACAAATCAAGATTTTATATTCCCTCAAACTATGGTAAAGGAAAGAAATAAAGAAAATATAGATACAGAAAATACAAACATGATGTCAACCTATAATGAAAAGTGTCCTAAAAGGATTACAAATGTCTCATTGTTATAGTTCATGATACAATCAGTGGTATTCAATTGTTCTAGAATATACATGATGGTGATCAAAATTTCTCTTTTCCATGTAGCATGCCTTGAGATGTTGATCTTCAAGTAATAAAGTTGGTAGTACTTTCAGTATAGATAGATAGATGTTGTGTCAAGTCAAATTCAGTTTTAACAATTACAGCACCATGAGTGATGAATCTCTTCCCATGAGGTAACTTCATGCTTAGCAGTGCATGGTTGTCTGTGTTTCTATATGTAGTTGATCAACATCCTTTAGTTTGTTGAAGAACAAGGTATTAGCTATTGGGAATCTCAAGTTAAAGTTGATCTAACACCCCAGCTCAAGATTGAAAATATAATTGAAATGTTGAATAAATTTAAAGCTATTCATGAGATTTATAATTTAAAATCCTTTTTGGCTGGGTTTAAATCCATACACTTTTTATTCTAACTTTTATCTGTATTCAATGAGGTATTCTCATTTAAGGTTTTTGTTTTATTGGCTGAAGACCTTTTTGTTCAAACAACAAATTCGATTTTCCACTCACAAAGTATATATGTTGGTTAGTTATAAGAGTTATTGATATGATTTTTGAGAAGGTTGTGCATATATATATATTGCTAATCACCAAAAACGAGGTTGTTCTTTTTAATGTTAATTTGACTCTTTCAAATGGCAAGTTCGAGTAATTTTTTACATCATTTGTTATGATTTATATATATGGTGGATTAATAACAAAAAAAAATTATTTATTTATTTCCTTTACGTTTTTTTTATGTTTTTATTTTTCACTTGCATCTAAATTTGATCATCCTTTTCTTATATTATTGTAACATGTATAAATTAATGAGAGGTTTTTATAGTTTAATTTGGATTATGTATTTTATCCCACATTTGTTAAATATGTAATTATTGAAACAATTAAATGTTTCTCAGCTATAGTGCTTGTGAATATTTCACCTTTTGGTAATACGTTTTATTTGAATTGCATTCTCTTTACACATATAACTTGTTTTATATTTTACATAGAGAATGTTGTTATTGTGAATACAAGGATTGAATTAGATAAGCGTGTTTAATGATTCTTGGTGGGATGTAAGATCAAAATCTTACAATTTATATATATGTAATCCCTAAAAAGCAATACATTTTTATATCTATTTCTAGAATTTAACACCAAATTATTCTATATTAAATTTAAATCCTTTTATATCATTAAAACATACTATTATAAATAAATGTTAGTAAAATAACTCAAGTACTTTCAAATATATGCATATTTATGATATACACGTATATATGTAGAGAGGTGGATTTTTGCAATATGGTGAAATTAAATGGGATCAAAACAAACAAAATTTGAAAATATATTTGTAGTTCAATGATCATTCGCTCTTTGCAATATGTTAAAATTGTGTAGAAACCAATTCTATCTTGAAAATATGTAGTTTAATGTGAAAATATTGATCTGGCAACATAACTATGGAGATTCAGATGTTTGATGCCCCTAGCCTCTTCCCCAACAAGTGAAGATTATTTGTAAAAAATATTAGTTTGGGTTTCTATACTGATAGATCATTGCAATATGCTCGATATAAACCAAAAATGTTGTATATGTAAAACTCAAAACCACCATTGAATAGCTTATTACAGAGCCTTTTCCCATTGACAACTCATCATAAAGAGTCAATGAAAAATACTAAACACCCTTTTCTAAATGCTGGGTAGTGACACTTATATGTTCATTATAATTTTGTTCTATAGCTAAAAATATCTAGCTAGCCGTTTGCTAACCAGTATAGAATATTAGCTAGATTGGCCAAGGTATTATATAAAAAAATTCAAATTTATTTGGCCTGGATCTAAACCCAGGTCGTAAACCTAACAGATGGATATTACTCGTGCACATGAAAACATTAGAATTCTATCTATATACGATCAAGCTTTATTTAACCGTAAATTTAAATCTTTAATGGCTAATATATTAGGTTACTGTTTAATAAAAATGACTGATTTTAAATTTTAATTTCATTTTTTAAACTTTTAACTAACTAAAATGTTTATATATGTTAAAATAAATGTATACACGTTTTGAATCTATTCATATATTTATGTATACATATGTGTTTATATATGTATTCATGTTATAAAAAATAAAATTATCAATCAAAAGAGACAACATGATTAAAAAAATAATATTGACGTTGGAATTTTAAGTTAGTGAAAATGAATTAAAAATTAATGTGGTACTGCTTCCAAGTTTTTTGCCTATGGCGATTATTTGGGACATAACTTTTCCATTACACTTATTTAAAATCAATGAAGATTATATAGGTATTCTTTAAAAAAATTAAAAAAAAAAAAAACAATTGCCAATAAATCAAACATTTTATAAATTACTTTAGAAATAAGATCCTGTAAAAGTAAGTTTCAATTAATGTAATTTTATAAATGTAAATACATACAATTTTACAAACACATAAGTTAAACATGTATACTGTAAAGTATATTCGGAATGAAAACAGTTTGACTATAGCTTCAAATATTTTTTTTTACTTTTCAGACTTCTTTTTTAAAATCAACACTTTATAAATATCATCTATTATTATTATTATACTTTTTCCATTTTTTTGTTATTCCTAAATTCTCCTTCACAATAATTTGTTCTGCTCTTAAATGGATATTAAATCAACTTATTATTTTCAACATTTTAATATAGTTCAATCTTTATCGTAGCAAACTAATAAAATACTGTAATATAATCGAATCGCTTTATTGTTCGAGAATTCATATTAAATTCGAGAAATTCCAGCACTGAAATCAAACTAAAGACCTTACATTCCATAATCTAATATTTAACCGCTGCATTAAACCACGAAGGGCATAACAAACTTAATAAGAACAGATGACGAAATGTATCTTCTCCTTGTGACTGTCCTTTGTAATTGAGAAATAAACGGGAATATATAACAGGAAAATCTTCCACCAAACAATATAAAACTATTTTAATAATTTAAACAATATAAGTTTTATTGCAATAAATTAACAAAGAGTTAAAACAAGTTGCTAACATTTAAAAAAATATGTATCTTTTTGGAATAGTTATAAAATATTAAAAAGTAATGTTAATATAAATAACAATCTGCGTGTGTTTATTAGTGGGTTTATTTGTTTTGGCAATGCCATGTGGTATTATAATGATTTGACTATTCTTGTCCGCCATTTAGTATTATTTTAATAATAAAAGAAAATAATTTTGAGAGATCTATTACAACATTTTAAAGTTATTTCTGGATTATATTTAATACCTACGCATCAAAAATATTTTATCACATTTATTAACAAACATTCATATATTTAATTGTTGTCCTCTATATTTGATATTTATTATAAAGAATTTCATTAGAATATTAGTAAACTGCATTATAATCAATTTCTAAACACTTCCTTTTTTCTTTAATTAACCAAATCTTCGATTTGTGGAATGCCATCTTTTTTTTTTTTAAATGTACTTAAATAAATCAACGACATAATATAAAATATCTTTATATAACAATAATAATATATATATAATAATAATAATCATACACAAAAAAGCTCCTTTCTGCAAATATTAATTTTTGCCCTTTTCAATGTGTTTTAACTAATTTACAATTATAATGCGATGCGATGCACTATGACCTCCTTTCTCAGAGCCGATGCCCAGAGAAACCTGTTAGCCACTTTACCTTCCCTTTCCATTCTCCACCCTGCTCCATCCCATTTACACAACATAATCTTTGTCCACTCTATGGCTTTTATATCTGAATCCCCCTTATCTTTTCCAAACTCAGCATAAAAACTAAGAACCTACTTTCTATATAATCACTTTGTTTATATTTATTCTCCTACAACTTCATTATTTGTACTCTTTCTGCTTGTAAGCATTTACATCCAGTTAACAGAGGCCTAATGTTCTCCACGCCTTCCTTACATAACTTGTAAACTAAATCACTCACATTTCTCCATTTATGAGTCTATTCCCTTATTGCTAATGATCCTGTTCAAGCCTTAAACAGTAAACTACTTTCCTTGCTATTATCATTACGATCTACATTCATACAGAATGAAATATCATTTCATCTTTCCCATACTTTTCATTTTCTCATATTTTATTTAAATTCTTTGGTTCTGAAATTAACTCTATGTACATAGCAGTATTTTTTTTTCCTGGATTCATTATTTCTCAGATTATCTCTCACAATTATCACAATGAATAATACTAATATTTACTAAGGCTGTAACCTTTAGGAATAAGCGTCTGAAAAATTCAAAGGTAGGGACCTCTACAGGTCTTAGCCACAAGCTTACGCTAGGAAGAAAAGAAGGAAACCTTCTTTACTTCAACCTACTTTTATATATGAATAGGTGAAGCTGAAGTGGTTAGATCTAAGAGTGTGAAATATTCAATACTTCACTAATTAAGTCCACAATTCTTTATTATACATTAATACTCGCGAAATCTTACGATTTACAATGAGTCAATGGAAAGATCTTATAGTAAGAAATCTATTACGATAATTTAAAGTTGTAATTATAAATTTTATTAAACGCACATTATTATATTAAGTAATATTTACTAAGGCTGTAATCTTTAGTAATAAGCGTCTGAAAAAATACTGAACTGTGTGAAAATTATTGGTTTTTATTAGTAATTATCTTAAGGGATTATCCAATCATAGTCATATAAAATTAATATTTTTTTTATAATCAACTGATGTTTTGAACTATTGCTAGAGGTATATAGTGAGATAAAATAATGGGGTTTATAAAGTTAGACTGCATTGAGTTTCCTCATAGTTATTTAAAACTGTTAAATCTGTTCAGAATTTCAACAGACTATCATAGTTAATAAATAGGCAAAAACTCTCCATATAGTAGTGCCACCTTGTTTACTAACAGTTATGTGCTAGCATGAGATGGTGATCATGTGATGTTTAGTGGTTTAATAGTTAATAAATCATATTTTTCTGGTGTAGCTAGTATTTTAATGTAATCAAAGTCAAAGGTGTTGCCAATATCTAAAATATGATGTAAAAATGTAATTGATTTTTGATTGAAACATTTTTATGCTCCCTAATTCTTATAACAATATATGTCTATTTAATTGATCCATCAAACTACATGGGTAACAGAAACAAGGAATTTTATACACATCTTGATGTTGTAAAAGAAATTGTGAAAATGTTTATTTGGTTAAATGAATGAAACTTGTGCTCAATTTAGCCCTTTAGTGCATAGACTCCACATGACTTTCCAAATAAATGTCCAGACAATTATTTATTATTTTATACGAACATTTCAGGAAAATGATAATGCAATCTTTATCCACTTGATCAATTTCACATTGTAGCAGAAATAATTTCTTTTTAACCCTTAATAAAATATAACTAGTAAACAATACATTTTTACCAATAATTTGTACAAAATATATTAATACTTAGATAATTGTTTAATATAACAAAGCAAATAATAATATACATTTTGTAAATATATAAAATTTGCCATGTTTTTTTTTTGTTTCATGCTTTAGTACAGAGCTGCCCAACCCATAGCTCTGATCCAAATGGGCTCACACAAGCTTAATGCAGCAGCTGTATGTGCCTTTGTATTCATACCATTGAAGCACAACACAGAGTTGTGATTACTGAGAGAGCAGTCAGTTGAGTTATTTTATAATACTTTTTTACATAAAGCAATTTTTCCAAGTTTTATATCAACTAATAAGTGATTTCATCCAAGTGTAAAAATACATACTTGTTATATTTATGTTAATCATTAATATATTAATAATTACTGTGTAGTTACTCTAAGTATGTTGCATAAGAACCAAAGAAAAAGAAAAAAATGTATATACAACTATCATTTTCATGAGGAATGGGAAGAGAAGTATTTTTTTATTTATTTTAGTAACAAATATATTTGTTTAAATTATGGTTTGACAATTAAAAATGCAACACAGAATATTTTACAACAGTTCATGGAAAATATGATACTGAATATACTTCTAACAGCAATTTTAAAAAATCTGAAGTGAAAGAATTGAAAACCACATTAGTTGTCCAATATTTACAAGAACCATGAATAAAATGAAAACTGCTAACATTGTATCATTTAATGTTGTAAATATGCTTCCAATGCAGAAAAACTTTTTGATAATGACAAAATTATTTTAATAATTTAAAAATAAGAATAAAATTTGTTAACTATCCAAGAAGTTCAATTATCCAGAAATTTAGTCATTTGTAAAGAAGCAATGTCTGAAAATATTAGAGCACAAATAAAAAATGATTTACACAAATAAGTTTTTTTACGTTTACAATATTATGGATCAACAGACATCTGCAATACAGTTGAAATAAATATTTTTTAAGAATGGGTTTTAATGATTTCTCAGTAAAAGAAGATATATCGATAGTTTAACCACTGAAACGAAATATATGTGGAGAGGACATATACCATATTATTAAAAACCACATTAAAGAAATTAATCTCTCATTTCAAAAATTTGTGTCCATAACAATAACAGCACATCTGCCATGATTGTTTCTGGTATTGGCTTCATACATTATGTAAAAATAATGTTGGATTTCCAAACCAATGAAGGAAAAGTGTAGGGTGATGCAAATAATCACCAACAAATGAGCAAAAAATCATTATCAGAGGACAATATAAGTTATAAACATATCAAATAATCATTAATTATATCGTGTGGCTCAATTTCCAAAGAGTCATACTATAAAATCTCAGGATAATCATCATTAAGTGAAATCCAAACTTAGGACATTTTCTAAAAGAAATTATCAATATTTCAATTGTACACACAAACACAAGTGCTAAAATAACTATAATAATAAGCAAAAAAAATGAGATCATTAGATCAATACCTATCATTCTCAATGCCTTTGACCGTCAGATAGCCATGAGTGTACTTACCATCAATGAACTCATCATATGCATAAAACATATAAAGTATGTTAATTACTTTAATACTGTTTAATAGTTATAAATAGAATTATATAAATGTCCACATAACACATATATATCAAGTTCTATTAATCCTAGGCTAGCTTTGAGATTGCAAGAATCCAAGTGACTGTGATCAAAAGAAAAAAAACCCATATTTTACCATTAAATAATTTCACTGAAATAAAATAATGTTAAAAAAATTTATTAACTAGAAATATTAATAAAAAATGAATGTTCTGATAAACACTTCCCAATACAAATAAATCCTTCTGATTTTGAATATTTATAAATAATTGAAAATATCACAACAGATTGAAAATTCAAGTAATAAAAGTTACAGAGATATATAAATCAGTTTACACAACATGTACATATAGGCACACATTTTTCTGTATAGTAATCCAAAATATTTCAATTATTATTAAGCTAATAAATATTCTATTTAAATCAAATATAAATGATCAATTCTAAATAAAAGTAATAAGTGTGTATATATATGTGTGTGTTTTCTAATAAAAATATATTTCATTCAATATTATCATCATTAATTATTCACAGACAATATTATTTAATTTAACAATATATAAATAATTAAATGTTAAATGTAAGAATAATATGAGCAGATACACATATATATTCCAATACAAAAATAAAATTATTTCAATTACAAATTCTTAATTTTCTTTAACTTACAAACTAAATTATTTTGCAATCTAATTATAAAAAATATAAATACATTAAAATACATATTTCATTCAAAGAAAATATACCTAGAGTTTATGTGCCCTGTAGATTTTAACTGATCCAAAAAGAAATATTTTTTTTTGTTTTTACAATTTAGATTTTTGTCAAAATCAAAAATAAAACATTTATCAAATAAAGAACCTTCTTTATATTTGATTTTAAGTAATTTATAGTATTTCCAAAAGTATTAATTAACATTATTACTCAGTCTATATTTCAGTTATTTCAAACTTTATTCTAAATAATTATATAAATAAAATTTGTCTGTATCATTTCTACTTTCTTTTTAAGCTTTAATTGTATATTTACATACACACACTATATAGTGTGTCATGGGAGCAATGTGTTTCATTATTTCTCTTCTTGGTGAACAGAAAAAAAAACACTCTTACCAATTAATTGTTTTTTATAAATATACACCATGCTTAAAATGAAATTATACATCAAATCATATGCTCAATTTTTTTCAGTAATATGACTGGCATTTTAGTGATCTGAAATCCTGAGATACATAAGGAATTGAACCACTGGGTAATAAAAACATAGTGTAGCATGAACAATCCAAAAGAGTTACTGATATTTAAACACTATAAATTTCCTAAAGCCCTAAGTGCAAGATACTGATAAATTGTTGCAATCTGGGGTCTTATTCATGTGATTTTCTGAATCTTAGAGGCTAATTCTAATAAATATATAAACACCAGGCATCACTTAAAAGTTAAACCTTGCTCTTTTGAATCTTCATCACATCCTCAAGCCAAAGATAAAATTCTTCAATCTACCAGTTACTGAATGTATAGCTAAACAAACTCCAATAGTCAAAAGTTTAATTCAAACTCCATAAATCTTGCTTTTCTTCTATTTTACTTTAATTATAAACTCTTCTTTTTTTACATTTATATCCTCAGCACTGTTTAATGTTTGTAAATATTTATCATTGGATAACCAAATCTTCATATATAATAACTCATCATGTATTTCATAAGTAAAATTCCATAAAAGTACTAGAGTTTGTTTCTCAGGTATGAAGTTATATTCAAGTTCCAAATTGTGTGATCATTTTGTACTACTGGCTACCAGAGCTATCTAGTTGTCAAGCCCACGGTAGACATACTATTAGTAGTGGTATAGAATGAGGGATAATAATAGATGATAAATTAAACAATTAATATTTTTTTGTGAATATAGTAAAAGAGTGAATAATCAATATCAAAATACATATATAAGTAATTCATAAGTGATAAACATAACATCACCAGAAAATAATCTAAGTTCAACATTATTGAATGATAGATTACAAGGGGTCGTAAGAATAAATATCAATAAATAAATTAATAAGAACATCATAAATGAACAAAAAATAAGCATCAGAAACTAATTATAAATAGTAAACACATCAGAAACATCAAGTTACTCAACCATCATTCTTTGTGACTAGATTTAAGAGAAATAATATAAAATCTTAGATTAATCATCATCTCTCCAATGTCAAACCTGGGCCATAATATAAATATCACTAGAATGCACCTGCTTAAGGGCAAAAATAACTATAATATTAAACATATCAAAATAAAATGCTGGGATCATTTGATAAATATTGATAATCATCAATACTCAGTGCCATTTAGTACCATTGTCATCAATAAAGTAATTATCATCATAAAATCTATAAATAAAATATGTGGACTTTAAAGGTTATCTTCATTTCCTTAACCACATCTAAATAATTCTAAACAGAATTATACACACACACAACACACCCATATACATATGCTGTTGGTCCTGAGTAGCTTTGGAATTGCAAGAACTCTAATGACTATAATTAAAAGAAAATACACAAAATTAATTTATTCTAGTATTAAATTAATTAGAAGTAAAAAAAATAATAATAAAGAGTATAAATTAATCTATATTGCAAATAGATTATTCTGATTTTGATTATTTACAAATATTATTTATTTCCATATATTGAAAACCAGCAATAAAATTTATATATATAAATAAGTGGATTATGTAACATACACACACATATATATATATATATAAACACAGATGTGCATATCTGATTATTCTAATCAGTAATAAGCTAACAAATGTTCTATTTTAATATATAAATAGTGAATGGATTCAGATATAAGTATTGTAATGGTATATAATATGCCGTTACATTATTTTAAATTAAAATAAAAAGATTATAAATAAAAATTGATTTATTAAAAAAAAAAAAACTTAACTTAAAAACTGAAAATTAAAAGTTGTTTAACGTATATAATATATCGCACAGATGGAATGAAAACTTTAAAAGTATTATTTACTTTTTAAAAAAAAATTTAAAAAAAATATTTGAACGTACTTTTTTAGAAAAAAAGTACAAGATCTAAAGATAAAATATTTTTGTTAAAAGATTCTTATGTAATCTCAATAAATGGAAATGATTGTTTTATAAATTAAATGAAAAGCAAACTAGCCTTTGGGTCTCTTATATAAAAAAGTCAGATGAAAGATATAGATAAGAACAAAAAAGAAATTAGATGTCCAATAGAAGCAGCAAACAAATGCTCGGACCTTAACGAAAATTTGGAACAGGAAACTTATGTTCAGTGAATCTGGATGATTGGTATAAAAGGAAAAAATATTCAAGTTAAAATAGTTCCAGCTTGATTTTTTTTTTTAGAGGGGTGATAAGACGCACTTGTCACACTCTCACTTATTTCAAATGAAATGTCTGATGAATTATGAATGGTACTATTGCAGACCCTGAATCATATGGGTACTGCAATAAAATAGTACCAGGATTGAACCAGCTAAGGCCACCTCCAGAACAACAGATTGGTCTTCCAATAAGGACTTCATGGGAATTAGCACCAGGAACTGGGACTCTTCTACTGTAAGATATGAACAATACAATTTTTTTTAAAGAAAAAATTTAAAAGTAAAAAAGAACTTTCGTCAAGATTTGACAAGCTTTTAATATTCATCTAACCTAAATTTTAAAATGAACTTTTATCTGACTTTTAAGTTTTCAAAATCACTTATTAATATTTTTTATGCATATGTTTAAGCAATCATTTCCATTTCTCTTTTTGTGTGTGTGTTATGTTTTAACTAAAATGTATTAAATTTAAGTTGGGTGTGGATAGCTATAGATTTGTTAAATTATGTTAGTTTTAAGGGGGTTTAATTTTGGGCTACTTGTCTCATAGTTAGGTCAATGCTGGTGGAGGGATATATGGGTGTTTATATCAATGTAATGTGAAGCATGTTTAGCATACAGGGCAATGTGCCCAACTGAATGCATGACCCCAAAGAGGCAGTCATATTGTTGCAATGGATGCAGATGTATTTCCTGCACCATTGACCCCTTCTAGCTCTATGGACAGGGATTATAAGTCAGCAGATAGACCACTCTCCCCCATGCGTAGCACTCTTCTTTACTTAATTTATATACATGATTCCTTCACCAGACATGCACATTCCTGTACTGGATAAGGATCATGTCCTTCAAATAATATCATGCTGTCAGATGCACATTCCTGTCAGCGTGATTTTATGCTAGCATCTTCATATTGCATTGGTTGTGACTATATCTGGAAGCAGGCATTGGTTTGGCTATGAACTTTTAGTCTGAGATTGAATGATTTGTTTTGAAAAGTTATTAACTGTGGACTCTATGTAGTCTATCTATACTCATACCTATGCCTTATCATGTTTTCCAGATGCTTGGGAATTCCAGCAGAAATGTATGGATATAAATTACATTGACATATGGAAGCAAAAAACTGTAAATAGCTCTGAGATTAAAAAATTTGGATTAATAATGATTCTGAATATAAAAGCTTGAGAAATTGGATTACATTTGGAAGTCATCAAATTACATTGCAAGACCTATCTAGAATACTTGTGAAAAAAATCTACTTGTAGTTGCTGTATTCTAATGATGAATTAAATGATAAAACTAACAGAAAATCAAAAGCAATATTTATGCCAAGGACATTCAGATATAGTATGAATGAAAGCCTTAGCTTATTCATATGTTTGGTGGCCTGATTTGAATCAGGACATTGAACAAAAGATTAAGAACTATGTTGCATGCCTATTTACTGCTGATTTGTCTCCAAAGATTTTTGATTCATGAGCAAAAGCTATGTCACCATTGCAATGACTACATTTAGACCATGCAAGTCTGATGAATGAGTATATTTTCCTAGTTGCAATTTCTTTCTTGTCAAAATGGGAAGCATATATGTTTGTTAAAAACATGATCACAGAGAGTACTATTCATGCACTAAAAGAGATCTTTGCAGGCCAATATTTTCCAGAAAAAATAGTATTGGACAATGCACAGAATTTACATCATAAGAGTTCCGGGAGTTTTTATACAATAAAGGGCTAAAACACATACTTACCACTTTTTATCATCCAGAATCAAATGGTTTAGCTGAAAATGTAGTGCAATATTTGAAAATGACACTGAATAAAACATTTTACAAAGAAAGACATACATGAAGCTTTGTTTGGTGTGATGTTTTATCAATATTTCATCTCTAGTGTGTCAACAATAAAAACACCAACTGATCTGTTGCTGCATCACAAGTCTCATACACACTTAATGAAGAGGCTACCAGATTAAAAAAACTTATTGTGAATAATAATTTGATGTTGAAAAATGTAAAATCTGTGAACTAGTGTGGAGTTGTGATATTTTAAAAGGGATATGTTTTCCTGCTGTTTTGATGAAAGTCCTTCCCAAATATATTTGTGTAGTTAAACTAAATAATGGAAAAATTCTGAAGAGACATGTCAATTATTTACAATTTCAGCAAAGTGAAATAATATATGTGGATAACACTCAAATTACATTACCCAACAAATTGTTGACTTCTAATGAAGAAGAGGAGTGGAGTGTACTGTCATCTCAGAAGTAGAAAATAAAGATATGCCCATAGCTAATTAAGGTGATCAACCAGATCTATCATGAACAAGTACACAATCAGTTGATCAGATTTTACAACCAGATCCAGTGAATGTAATGAATAATCAAGAGGAAGCAAGAGATTTACCTTCTATCAGACTCACCAGAGTTTAACAACAATCAACAGGATTGTAAGATTATTTTTTGTACCCGGGAAGAGCTAGTTTCTAGAGTGAAGGAGGAGTAGACTATTCTTTGCATATATATATAATGTACTCTAGAAAATTAACTGCAGAAAGATTTAATATTGAGCAAAGTCAATATGTAAATGAGCCCTACTATGTATTCTGAACTGCGTAAATATAACCGGATATGTACTAGAGGTGCAAAGCAGACTTTAGTATAACTGAGTGAACAACAATTATGCAACCTCATAAGAAGAAAAAATGCAATGTGTGCACTAAACGTTCTAAGGAAATAAAATGGTTTAAAGACTTTAAAATGTCTGTATGTTAAAACAGAAGTAAATGGAAATACACAAAAATAACTGGACTTGTATAAACTATTATGTATATGAACGGTTTATGAGGGCAATTATTAATCTTGCTTTAAGAATTTCAAATAATTTCGCTCGTTTTGATTTATCATTATTTTCATTAACAGCAAGTGACTAAATTTATTTTTATTAATTGTAGTTACTGTTGTTGTTTATTAATTATTGCAAAAGCAGATACAGCTGGTAAACATCAATTTTACTCCTGTAAATATTAGTTTATATCAAATAAAGATTGCCAATTATATATTCCTATATTTAGAAAAAAAAAAAAGATTTAAAATATTTTCTTTATTATGGTATTTTCTACTTTTCCATCATTAATAATACAGGTTTTACAATTATTTCTATCTACTAATGACTGATTTTCTAGGCACAATAATCTGCTTTTATATCACGTTTTTTACAACTTCTGTAGGATGTATCCTTAAATTAGAATGCCTACACATAAGTGTGATTACTTAAGCAAAGATCATAATTAATGTCTTCCATTCTATTAAATCTGCCCCATCATTGCTTTTGTAGAAAAATAATTTCCAAATTAAGTGCAGTTCTGTTAAAAATTATTAATAAATAATTAATTATTTAAAATTTTACCGATAAAACTATTCTGGTTGATTCTTTTGAATTTAGAAGGCTGCAAACCTCAGTATAATATTAAATTATAAATTCATTTCATATATTAGTAACTATATGCTTTATATAAATTACACCTAAAACCTTTGATTTTTTTACATAATATTATGCATAATTTAAGTTATGTTATTTTGAAATTAAAAGAAAAAATAATTGTATGTAATAATTAGAGAAGGTAGATTGAACTTGGAAAGACCTTCATCCTGCAGTGAATTGATAATGATTGAAAATGATGATGCTGATGTAATTTTAACATTTCTATTACATTTGATTGTTAAATCTGAGTAAGATATTAGGAGTGAGTTTTTTTTTGTTTGTTTTCAGAGTGACAGTTTTACGAATTCATCACATACAAATATTTTAAGATAGATATTTGCTACCCAATCATTCTTTTTTTTCCATGTGTCAAAGCATCAACCGGGAAGCAAATTCGGGACAACTGCTTGTAAGGCAGCTTTGCTAATCACTCGGCCACCAATTCTATGCCAATAAGCAAACTACTTTTTCAACTTCAGTAAATTTGAAATCGTTATAATCTAAATTGTGAATTATAAACATAGATTTAGTAAATGTATAGGTTTTTAATACTCGGTCAAGTATATTCTTGTAATATAACCCTATCAAATTAACATATTGAGCAGATATCACATTCAGAAATGGCTGGCTGAATATTTTAAAGCTTCCTGGATTATTTCCTAACTAGTAAAATGTAGAAGTCTATCTGATTATATATAAATAGAGCTGCTAAGATCATCAAAAAACTATCTGTGTTATTAAGAAAATGTATAATGGCACATTTCAACATATAGCAAATATTTCCAGAACTATACCAAAGCTTCTCATTGAGGAAAAATGGATGGTCATTGTCTTCATATTCACTTTTCAATGCATTGGACATAGCAGATTAAGCAGTTAATGGGTACAAATTTCTTAATATGTTGTACATGTCCTAAAATCATGGTTTATGGAAGAAAACAATTGATTATTTTCACATGAAGCCATGATATTTATTTAAGGGTTACAGATTGAGATGAGGTAAATTCAGGAAAAGATAGTTGCAATCTGGATGACTATATAACCATTAGATATATTTTGAAATAAGATCCATTTTAAATACTTTTCCACATAATTATTTCATGATAATGAAAAGGACTAGAAATACAGTCAAAAATCTTATTGCTATTACAGAGAAGTTGGTGTTAACTTTAGTCAATAGACAAATATCACTCGGTTGAATACCAGAACCTATTCTTGAAAGAAAAGCTTTTGAATTAATTTTAACAATCACAAAAAATAAAAGATTCTACTTAGAAATTAAAAGTTCAACTTTAATTTCTGGAAAACCCATGCTTTTATTTCAAGATAAATCTAAAAAATCCAATTGTGGTTGAAGAAACATTTTTTTTTTTTTTAGTACATAATAAATAAATGCATTTAATATAAAAAAAAAATTACCTCTATTATTTTTTAACTTTTTAGTATTGGCACAGCAAATAAAAATATAAAACTATATTGTGCTTTAAATTGTCTTGATACTTTTAGTTGATATATATACATTGTAACCTCCATGGCCCATAATACTCTCAGTTTAACTGAATTAACATGAGAACAGGACATATGATAAAGTATGAATAAAATAAAATAGAGTGAACACGAATGTAAGAATAGAGATGGCTGGTTATGATGAGCATGAGCATATGAGTAGAACATGAATGGGAGAGGTTACAGTACACTGACCATAAATCCCTTATATTCCAATATTATATAAAATATATGGATTAAGCTAACTTTCAGTACATGAAAGAATAATATTAAGAGATGTGTTTAACTTGCAATTATATGAGATGATTAAGAATCAGGAATAATCATAAAATTAGTAGAATGAAATGAATGACAAATGATATGAAAATTAAAAAGGATAATGAAGAGCCAATAATGATTAGCTAATGTAACTGAATAATCAATAGATCTAAGATTGAGAAAAAGAGAAAGAGAATGTGTTAAGATGATGGGTAGTCAATTTTGCAATGAAATAGAAATCCTGATATACTAATCTGATGCTACTAAAACAAAAACAAAAGGTTCTAAGTTTAAATAATCAAAGAAAAGGGTTTAAATTTTTGGGATTTTAATTAATAAATAAGAACAATAAGAATAAAGCTAAGGGGTTAAGGTAATGTGTACCAGATGATTTGAGAATTGTCTGACAAGTGAAATCAAAGTTTAAAATTATTAATCAATAATTTCTCAGGGTTCATAAGATTTTAGAATTTAACAATATCTTAATGTATATCTGGATCAGCAGGAGGAATTTTACAGCTATCCAAATATAGAGAATTAAAATAAATCATATTACATAAGGAGAATTACTAAAGGATATCTAGCTCCTTTATTGGTGATCATAAAGATGCTCTAAACTTTCTAATAACTCAACAAATCCATAATAATAAGGTAAACATAACAATCATTTTAACCATTGGATAATTTTAAAATATTTTTATCACAATTGCATCAACAATAATAGGACAATAATAACATCATCTAAGAACAATTTAAATTTGATCTCTTTGATCAGTATGACTAAGCCCAGTGAATGAATGTATCTTGCAATTTACTGGGATTTTATTATTTACGATCAAATATTTGATTTTTAAGATATCACTTTAAAGTAGCATCACTGCATAATACAAACAATATTTTAATTAGACAATAGTAAAATTTTATATGCTCTAAATATAAGAGTTTAATCAAATTTATTAATGATATGCTGAACATATAATAACATTGATAATATGGAGTGATGATGATGGTGATAGCAATAATAATAAATATGGATAGTGTTTAGCAATAAGATTACTGACAGCTTATTAAATTTCAAAAGAAAATTTATTTACAATTAATATTTACACACTCAAAATATATATATATATATAATAAACAAAACAAGTTATAAATTTTGTAACTTGCTCTTAGATTGCATTTTATGATCACTAGATGGAGCTTTACCAATAGCTCACTAACAAGCTCTCTCAGCGTTTATGTAAAGAAAGCTTGTTAGTGAGCTATTGGTAAAGCTCCATCTAGTGATAAATATATATATATCCTTTATCAAATTTCTCAAAAGGAAAGTTTATATAAAAAAAAATATTAGCATGACTCTAATACTATTAAAAGAATATATCTTTGAATTGAAAATTAAGATTGCCACACATCTCTACATTATATAGTATTATTTGCATTTATTCTTTTAATTTATATCCTTTCAGCTTATTATAAATTTATTGAATTTTGTATATCGTGTATGGATTTGTTAGATTACCAATTTACAATTAAGGTGGTCTGTGAGATAATAGTAGCAAATAATATTGTTTCATTTAATAACCATAACAATTCCATTTCAGTTAAGTAAGTCATGCCCTGTTTTTCTTGTAGACTGGAAGTAATTTATGACACTTAAAATTAAGAATGTCTGTAAAAATATTTCTGAGAACTCTACAATTAATAATCTATTCATTCATAATTAATGAAACTTAGACTAATATGAGTTATTATTATTACTAATTTTAAACATAATAAAATAATTTAATTATTTTCTGTATATCCTATAAATTCCATAACATTAGGTAGAAATTAATAATATATGCATTTAGTTTAAAATAGCATCTGATTTTAATAAAGTATTTCATACTTGGACCAGGAGAATTATTTAGCAATTAAAATCAGATATGACTTAATATAGTTCGCTTGTAATTTTTTCCTATTAGGCAAAGCTCCACAACTACTTTGTATCACAATTTCAAATTCATTATAGCAACATTTGTTATGTATTTTATGGCTGTTATAGATTAAACAATTGTAAAGTAATTTATGAAAATTAATGCTTATGAGTTTGTTGAATTTCTTGTTGTAACTCTCTTGCCATGCAGCATAAGAAGACTCTCACATTTCAGCATTTGCTGACATTTTTCTTTGACTCACAAATCAACATAAAATATATGATTAAATAATTATTACTTATCAGAAAATAATAAATTTGACTTCATTTGCTAGATACTTTTGTTTACTACTGAAATAAATTTTAAATATTTATATTTTGTTTCTGAAAATATTAAAAAAATGAGGTCTTAATCAAAACAAAGAGTTTTTATGTCATCATTTCTAGAAGGATTATTTTCAGTTTACAAAATCAACTAAATATTTGTTATTTCTTATTATTTTTAGACATCCAAATGAATATTTATTTATTTATTTTATATCTAATGAATTTATGCTTTAAAAGTTTAAAATATTTGAATATTTACTGCAAAATTGTGATATTTTCATACTCGTAAGTATAAGTAGATTACTTATGTGGAAGATAATGTTGTAAATTGCTTCAGGCCATATTTACATTCACTGCTAATATAATGTTATATTTTTGAACATAATGTATTTTAAGTCAAAATAAGTTATTAATAATTTATATTTCTTGATATCTAATAAATATAGTGTAAATTATTGTAAAACAAATATTTAAAACCGTAATAAATTCGCAAATAAACACATTTTTGGTCATTGGAACTATTTTCTTTAAGCAATGTCATAAAATGCTGAACCTTTTACAACCTTGGCAACAAACAATGCCTGAACATGTCAGGATGGTGCTTATTTCTATTGTAAGGGTGGGAATTTTGAATTTCCCACCTTCTAGCATAATTTTTTTAGCAAAATTTTTATATAATAAAATATACAGTAATATATGCATTTTAATGTATAATACTTATGAAAAAATTCACCAGGTGGTAAATTGATCAAAAGATGAATAATTTGTGAGAAGCGAACTGGAGATTAACTTAACCTTGGTAACCTTTTTTTTCTGTAACTTTAGACATGTTCACGAATTCCAATTTTCAAATTATTATTTGGTCATAATGTGTTCTTTTGTGGATGAAGAGTGCTTTAAAATTTACTCCATACTTTATTAATTAAGGACATAAAAAATTTATACTTTTCACTATAGAAAATAATAAATTTTAAATAATTTATATACTTGAAATAATAGATAGATTTCTTTGACAGTCAGAAATGATCTCCATGTTCATTTTAAATTAATCCCACTTTCTAAATTTTTACTGTCTAATTTATAAACTTTTAGCCAAGGGGTTGATCATAAATCAAAAAGTCAATCAGAGTCTCTATTGTCAGTAGAGATATTTGCCTTTAATTAGTAAATCTCCACCTTTGAACATTGATTATAACTAATTGAACTCTTCACTAATATTTTAGAATGCTATAAACAAAATATTTAATGATTAATTATATTGTTTAGTTTTAAAATAATTCTAATCTTAAACCTATTAATAAACTATTATTTAACAGTAAAAATATTGAAGTAATTGTATGTCTTATTTGCAGTAATGTTATATTATTATATCACAAATATGGAAACTAATTTATCTGTCAAATCATATGTGGGCACTCCCAGACACAATGTCAGAGAGCTGACATATAGGTTGAACAATCTGATTATTTACTATCTTAGAAATTTATTTATTGAGTTTCCCTATAATAGTCATTAGACCACACGACTGACTTAAACAGCAGATTTTAATAATTAAGATTATAATTGATTAAAATTTTAGTTCATGGATTGATAAAAGATAATTTGATGAACAACAAGCCCAACCATAAGATTTTAAGCCAATAAACATCACATGATCACCATAGAACCAAAGACACCAAAATGTATAGGTACTAAACTGAGTTCAGACCTATGTGACTATATAAGCTAATGAGTTTGGAGTGAAAATATTATTGTGTTTTCAATTTAAGACTTATAGTTTTGTACTTAAGTAAAGATAAAATGTGGCTGCTGGAGAGTTGCATTAGATTCTAAGATCTAGATGCAGTGCTCTCAGACCCAAAGCTCCTCACTGACAGAGACCACAAGCCAGAAACTAGCCTGGAGATATTGGATGAGCGGGCACTAGATGGGAATTTTATGCACAAGACTTCTGGCATCCATTGATAACTCTGGCTTGCGCTGAGTGGTAATACTGTATGTAGAGGTTTTCCTGTTTTTTAACAGCCATAAGGTTACAATATTGCACCCTTGCTTCAAGGTAACCTGAGATAAAGACTCCAGATTAATTAAGAGATGACTATCATAACTGACATCTAGTTACATAAATAATAATTATTAAAAACAAATACCATCATGACTAGCTCAAAATACACTATTAACATAAAATATTTAATAAAATTACTATTTTATAATAATTAAATATCATAAACTAACCAAATTAAAATATAATAATAATTATAACAATTAAACAATAATTAGGGTTCATTTATTTTACTAATAATTTTAACTACAACTAGCTCATTATTATAATTAAAATATGGTTCTATTAAAATACTAATACAATTATGAAAACTCTTCACATAAGACATTGAGCAAGGTACAATGGTTTAATGTTGAGGATATACCCCCAAAAGATATATTCCCAATAGCATAAGAATATTACCCCTATTTGTTTGATATTGTAAAGCTACCTTATAATACTCTCATGTCTTTGCAACACATGTAGAATAATCCTAAATTACAATTTATCAAATTTATTATGAAAAAATAATATATCAATTACTATTCCTTTAGTAAAATAATATTTAAAAATCTAACATTAACTGCTAATTCTTATTCATCATCTTATACAACTCAATAATTATTTTAAATAATCTCAAGTTCATTTCTAAAAATAACAATAGACAAAGTAATACCATGTAGTTAAATATAATGAGGGATTTCACATATATTTAATTACCCTCATAAAGACAACAACAAGAAGCAACTAGAATATTTTAACAACTCTTTAAATTACACATCTATGTGACTTAAATTCACTCCAATAAACAGAAGTAAAAATCATAATTTTTTATAAAAAGAATCCTGTAATCTTTTATTTCTTTTATGTGGCATTCATAGAAAATATTATATTTCGGATGCTATTGCAATATGTAATATTTAAAATTTAAATGCACTACCCACTTGTAGTTTTTTAACAAGAAACCGTGGATTTACTTCAATTGATGGTCTATGTGGTTTATGTTGCAGAGATGAAGACACGATTGAACACATTTTTGGTGAATGCAGTTATTTGCAAGTTTGTAGATATTTTATTAGCTTAATTTATAAACATAAAAGCTCATTGATACAAGCAATTAAAGCGGGAGTTTTTGCTGATATTAGAAGTGCCACTTTTTTAATATATAGTTTATGGCTAACTCGATGTGATATTCTCTTTAATTCTAATTGTACAGATCCTCCGAAGATTATAATTAGAAAATCAGATTGATAAAAGAAAGAGACAATAGAATATCATCACAAGATTTATTTAATAACACATGGGATCTTATTAACATTTGAAGACCAGGTTGATATTATAAATTACCTTTTTTTTTTTTTTTAGAAACGACATATATATATAAAATTGTATTTTTATTCTTTTTTTTTTTATTTACTTGTTAACACTTGGCAGATTCTGCCTATTGAACTTTAATTTGCTTATTGATTTTATCATACAATATTATGTATTTATTTATTTATTTATTTTTTGGTTTAATAAAGATTGTTTTTGATTTTAAAAAAATGGAATTGGATCATTTTAAATAATCACCAATAATTATGTCCTTTATAATCAGAATGATTATGATAATTACTTTTCTCAATCAATCACGAGTAATAATAATAATATTCCAAATAAACTTTGCAAAAATCATGTGCAAACAAATAATGTTTCAAACCATTAATCTTTATGGATCATGTATGTGGACATGAAGAATCAAAGCAAACACACTTGGACAAATCAAACTCACAAAAACAATATTATTATTTTTTTAAAAAAATAACAATTTTATTATAACTTTATAACATTATGATTATAACACAATGAATTTATTAGAACTTGAAATTATTTACAAACTACAATAACATAAAAATTATTAAAAAATTAAAAATATTTACACAATAAAATATAATAAATAAAGAAACATAAGATAGCGTTCATTCCAATTATCTAATATGAAAAATAAAATCATACAGTATTATAACAGTAATATATTATTTTTATCAACAGGACAACAATCTTCTATTGCCACTATAATGATAAGATAATGACCATAAATAAAATGATTCACTAAACTTAATACTATGTTTCTTAGTATTTCAAAAAATATTTATAATTATACAATACTTATTACTGTAATAACATGAAAGCTAAAACTTTCAACAGATACACCTTAACATGCTTACATGCCAGCCAATTGAGTCTGGCTTATTTATATATAAATTGAGGCATAGATTAAGATGGGTCCATCTTTTTCTTATAGTTCTGACTTGTGTTTGAGAATTGAGATGCCCATGTGATGTCATTATTCCATCTTATTGGCTGTCACGTAAGCATGTTAAGGTGTATCTGTTGAAAGTTTTAGCTTTCATGTTATTACAATATTATCTGTTTACGATTAATAAATTTGATATATTTACATTTGTTAATATCATTTCATTAGATTTAAAAAATTGCTTCATAGTAAATCGAAAGATTTTGCGTTGTTTATTTATATATAATATTTAGTGAATTAAATGTGAAGGTTAGTTCAAAATGGTTGAGTCTGGCTTATTTATATATAAGTTGAGGCATAGATTAAGATGGGTCCCATCTTTTTGTTATAGTTCTGAATTGTGTTTGAGAATTGAGAGGTCCATGTGATGTCATTATTCCATCTTATTGGCTGTCATGTAAGCATGTTAAGGCATATCTGTTGAAAGTTTTATATTTCATGTTATTACAATATTATGTGTTTACACTTAATAAATTTGATATAATACTTATTACTATAAGTTTAAATTAAAACACTCATCTAAACTTCGAACATAATATAATATTTAAAATGATTAAGTACTTCTTTTGCATTTCCATAAAGCATTTATTTTAGCCTTACAATATGCTCTAGTATTTTAACACAAGAAATTTTAAATAAAGAACAATATAGTTATGACCTCCCTTCCTAAAAGTAATTACTTATAAAAAATATTTAGAATATAATTTCATAACTTTTTTCTATTTTTATAGATTCATACTTCTTATAAAAAATGTTAAACTATGTTAACAAATTATATTGCTTGACATATTTTATATTTTATTTATTTTCATACTTTACATCAGTCATTGTGTTCAAACATCACACTTTCAACATTCTCTCTTACAATCCAGTCCAAATATGAATTTTTAGTTGAGTTCAATAATCTCTAACATTTTTAAAAATATTTACAGGAATATCAAATCATTCCTCTTCTATTTTTATCAAAAACAAACAGTAAACAATTCAATATCATTTGTTATAGAATTTTTTATCTCATCTTGCCTTCACAAAAAATCCATCTTCCAACAGTTTAGCCATTATTCTAACCATCTTTAAAAAAATATCATTTGTGATGTAGTACCACTGGTGACTGATAGTGATTATAGTGAGGGATATAGATATAATAACTCAAATGAGTAAGAAAAAGCATCATCATGGATACAGTTCTTAAGGTCCAATTTTATCAGGCACCTTAAATTCAGGTCATGATTTTATCTCAGCTCTTACTGCAAAAAAATGCAACTGTCCATTGAAAAACTATTATACAATCCTTTGTTACCTGTATGTTTAAAAATTTTCAAATTGCAACATTATAACTCACATATAACATCCTTTTATAAATATCCCTAACACTTAGGATTTTATTTAATAATTACTTTCCCAACCACCATCCTATATCTTCCTCATGCTGAATAATTCTGCTAACATTGCAGAGAAACATCCAAACTATTTTTCTAAAAAACAACACTAATATTCTCTTCAAAATTGTTCAAAAGTACTTCAGGCACAAATAATTTTGATAAAATATTCATTAGTATCATACATTTAATCATTCATTATAGCATTATATAATTTAGAGATCAATACTTTCATATCTTTGTATCTCAACAGATACCATCCATAACAATAATATATTAACAACTCAATCATGTTGTAAAATATATGCATATTCAAGCATTTATGAGAAAAATATACTTAAAAATACCCCTAATTTTATAAGGCATTCTCTTGCATTTATTCTTTCTTTATCAAATAAATAATATGATAATAATCATATAAATGATTATTCAGCTTTTAAATACTCAAGCATCATGGTAAATAAAATATTAATTAAAAAAAATCATTTAAAATATTATTAAAATACAATATAAACCAACAATATGTTACCAATAATTCTAACAATTATTAGAATTATGAACAGTGATCCACTTCTTTTCACCATCCAAACAAATAAACTATAAGCAATTTATTACCAGTTAAATTTCTGAAACCAATATTTCTTTATTTATTAAGAAAAACTAAACTATTTTAATATTAGACTAAGAATATATTTATAATAAAAAAATGTTAATTAAAATACTATTTTAAAATATTAACAATAACTAAGATAATAAAAGAAAAATAAATCAGTTACTAAGTCTTTTGTTCTCCTGCACTTTTCAGCAGTTTCAATTCTTGCCCCATTGCTAAGTAACAACAAAAGTTTTAAATGAAGATTGCATTCTCCTCCTCAATGCTCAACAAATGCATAAATTACAAAACTAAAATCTTATAAATCTGGGCAAAATATTGCTCATTCTTAAAAGATAAATACATTATTTAGTCTATTTTCTGATTATTTATCCAGGTAATCAATATTTCAATAAGAAAAATAATTAAGGATCCATTTTCATATTAAATAATATATCCTTTAGGTACATATATTTTTCATATAAATTCCAACTTGTATAGCTAAATATATCACGATATTCCATTGATATACATTTGTAAAATATTTTATAGCATAAGATTTGTTCATTTATTAAATTCTTAAGTAGAAATTTTTAATATATCCTTTATGTACATATATTTTTCATATAAATTTCAACTTGTATTGCAAAATATATCACAATATTAATATTCCATCCATATGCATTTGTAAAATATTTTATAACATAAGGTTTGTTCATTTATTAAATTTTTAAGTAGACAATTTTTATCATTACTTTTTTCAAAAGCAAAAATATACATTTGCATTTATTAAAAATAAACATTTTTTAAGATTTCAAAATTTTTTTCCCTTTCTTCTATAATATGCACAGTTCATCCAGTCATTTTATGTAAAAAATTATAGCTTTCCATTGAATCACTAATAACATAATATAATGTTAACTCCAAAAAGAAATCACATTATATTCCATTTATTTTAAACAAAGAAAGTCATTTAGAAAATATAATCTGTTCATTAGTTTTTATGATAAGTACATCTTTTTAAAACATATAAATTCAAAAGTCACTTTCTTTCAATTTTTTAAACACATCACTCACAGATATATAATTCATTTGAATGGTCTTTTTAAAAGATAAACTAGTTTAGCATTTATACAATGATAAATTATATTCGCATTTTTAAAAATATTCTCTCATCTAGGTTTAAATTCAGGTGCATAATATTAATTTATCCTTTTTTTCCTTGTTTTGTAATTTATAAAATAATTTGAATAATTCTTAACAAATATTCTTTTCATACTTGTTAGTTCAAACTTTCTTGAAAAATTATACTTATTAGAGTTAGATAAAGTCACTAGAAATAAATGTTCATTCATTCTGGATATATTAAACATATTAAATTTAAAGTCCTTATATATTTTCAAATCTCCTCTGATCCAAAGATTTTTTTTCCTTCAGCATTTGATACACATTTTACCAATACTTGGGTGATTACTGTCAGTTTTCCATAAAATCATCCCAGTTCCTAATTAAGCTTTGAAGTAAAAATTTCTGATAAGAAATAACTGGTTTCTATTCAGACATTATTTTAAAACAGTTACTTAATTATACTTTTAAAAAAAACTTTTAAATAGAAAATAATAATGATTGAAAAAAAGTTACTTTCAAATGATTAGACAAAAATATTAATAATAAATTTCACACTACACTGATTAACACTTATTAACACACACCACTGTCTAGACTGATCGAATATTCCTGTTTGTACTGATCTGATCTAGTAATCTCATTGGTTAATCCTGCATCTTAACACATACTTAATTTACATAAAACTAAATTAATTTCAATTTTAAAAAATAATTTTTAAAACTATGAGTTATCATTTATTAAATATTATATCAGAATTATTTAATACTTCTATAATTTTAAATATCCTTATTAAACAATGTAAAATATTTTTATTAATTCTAAAATATTGATTTTTAAAGCAAAATATTATTATTTAAACAATACAATAACTTTAATTGTTATCTAAAACATTATTTTACAAACATTAATTTGCAACATTTCATGTTTCTAATTTTATTAACAAGACTAGAAATCAATATTTCTTTCACTAACATATACAAGGTCACAGATAATGCACACACACCTTTAAAACATGAGACACTTTCAGAACATTCTAGAACAAGAAATAACTAATTATTTAAGATAATAATTTAAATAACCAAATTATTTAGAATATATTAAATACATTTTTGGAAAATTAATAACTGACATTTAACTGTTATTTTATTATTGTATCAATTAAATACAACAAACATAAATTAATTTTATCTTTTAGATATACTATATTGTTTTTTATTATTTAACTTACATTAAAATGATTTTAAAATATTTAAAATATCTTTACAAGCTTCTATTTAATGAGTTTAAATCTTTACTACTCATAGAATCACTACAACATATTATAAACTAACAAATTAATTTTTTTTAAAAAATAGCTGTATTTCTAACCCTAGTTAAAATGTCTGTACTAAGTGCAAGGGCACAATATATATATTATTAGATATTTCTACTATAAATTATGTATACCCCTTATGTATATATCATAGTTACTATGAGTATAACATTATTTATATGTATAATAAGACATTAACTAACTTTTCTGTTGAAAATTGTTTGATATTTTTCCTATTTATTTTTTTAAAAATGTTTTTTTTTTTTAAAAAAAGTAAAACTTTATTGTAAACTAACTTTCTTATTTTAACTTAAATGAAACCAAGAAAATCACATGCATTAAATAAAACATTGAATTTCTAAGAACAATTTTTAAATTTGATATCAAAATACTCAAATCTACGCCCCCTCGATGTCTACAAAACTAGGTCACCTACCTAAAATATTACTGTTCCCTAACACTTTGGTAAAGATTTAAAAAAGATATACAAAATTTTAACAAATTATGTTGAATTTATATCTATTTCATCTCAATTTTAAAATGTTATTATAACTTTAAATTGAAAGCAAAAAAAAATCTCTATACAGCCCTCTTGTCAGTAAACTTAAAACATCTTAAAGTTCTAAGATCAATTTTTAAATTTGATATCAAAATTTTATCTATTCTCTGTTCTTCTATATTTAAGAAACTAGGTTATGCCTAAAATATTACTCTCGTATTGCTTTACCTATTATTTCTTACTTATGTATCAAATTTGAATCCATTCTATTAAATTTAAATCTATTAAACTTTGATTTTAAAATTGTATTATAATTTAAATAATAACAGCCATTACAAAAATTTACAAACTTATCAACCAACAAACAGATATTCTAACATAAATAAAAAACTTTGAACACAAATAGTAGTAGAGAGCATTCAAAATAAATTTTAAAATAATTTGTATATTAATTAAAAGTGATCTGCTTAGTAATTATTCAATATTGTTGCAATAACAGAATTATCAGTTAATCTAAACACATTTTTTTCCATAAATAATTGGCAAAGAAAAGCTTTATTTACATTATTATGACTGCAATAATCAACTAGACCAAGATTTAAAAAAAGTACTCTGAATTATATTTATTAATCTAATTTTTATATCATGAGACTTCATTTCAAGATAAAACAAAATAATAGACTTTCATTACAAATTTTAAGTTGCAGCAAAAAAAATCAAAGTTTTATTCATTACATCATCATCATCATCATCATAATAATAATAATAATAATAATAATAATAATAATAATAATAATAATAATAATAATAATAATAATAATAATAATAATAATAATAATAATAATAATAATAATAACAACAACAACAACAACAACATAAAGTGCACCAAAAGTAAGTTAGAAAAGCAATTATTATGGACTTATTACACACCATACATACAATCAAATTACTATTTTATTTTATTGGCAATATGCTTAATAAAATGTTTTATTCATTCTTGCTTTTTTTTCACTTGTAAACTTATTAAAGGTAGAATTATTCTGAATCTATGGCACTGAATTAAATGCTTTATTACAGAAAACTGTTTATTTTATTATATGAGATTCTTGATTTAGGATAAATTTTGAAAAACCATTTGTTCTAATTATCCAATATAAAGCTCTATTATGAGTATATACATAATACAAATAAAGTGTTCATTAATTAAAAAATATTGTAAATTTTGGGGATGTGTGTTATCATAAATAAGTGAATCCCAGGTGCAGTATAAAGAAAAGATTAAAGAAGCATTAATTGTTATACAAGTGTGAAAAAAGTATGTTTTTGGATCACGAAAGAACACATAAATACAAAATTTAAGTTTGATCTTGAAAATGTTAAGATTTTTCTGAAAAGCGAAACCATAATAAAAAAATAAGGAGTCAATTTTTATAAATATAAATAAAATGAATATAATTAATAGACAAGCTGTTAACATTAAATTTGGGGAATTCTGGGATTTGAGTTGATGACATTTGCTTCCATTATGATTTTTGAATTTACCAGCAGTTGAAGAGGATTAACTGAAAGTACTTCTGTGGGTTGAAAAACTGTGTACAATAGTTAATCACCATTCTATTTATTATTTTATTATTTGTATTGTATTTTATTCTTATTACAATATATTGTATAAAGAGTTTGCCTTGACAAAAGTTTGAAATTGTTGATTGATATTAATATTGGAATTGGCTAAGTATTGACTTGTTTTTAATGATTACTTATAAATCCATTTAGCCTTGAACATTATTACACAATATATACATAAAAAAACCCTAATGAACATGAAAAAATCAAACAAAAAAAAAACAGAATAAACAGGTACAACATAGTTGAATTAAATTTTGAAATACATTCCTACAATCTACTTCAAACCTTTAATGTATTTAATAAATCTATCACTTGACAAAATAGAGGCATAAACTGTTAAAAAGGAATTAATATTTCTAACCTTGAATATTCCAATAAATATAAACTTATAAATAGATTTAAAATCTTAATTGACTTCAATGATGACTCTGAACTGAATGTGTTCATTAAGAGAAGTAATATTCTACTAACAGAAGATACACAGTGCAAAAAAAACCAGCAGTTATATAAGTAAATTTACAAATGAAACAAGTTAATCTTTAAAGAAAAAAAGGAATATTAAAATATTTAAAAATAGTCTATTTAGAAGAATAAAATATCTGAAATTCAGTAAAATGGTGAGAAAAGGAATAATTTGATATAAGAAAATATACCACAGTCTGAAAAAGAAAACTATAGAAGAGAACAAAAGTTTCAAAACATTTTGGAAGTGCTTATTAAAAAAGAGGGGTGACATCATGAAATGCTGGTAAAATATTAAAACCACTAAATATCACATGATCACCATTCTTTATGCTTGCACAATCTGTTTACACAGAGGCTAAACTCTCCATATGGTAACACCACACATTGAAATCCAGAGTAATCAATGGATGCAAGAGAAGTTTTATGCATAAAATCCCTATCTAGTGTTTACTTATCCAATGTTTTCAGACTAGTTTCTAGCTTGTGGCTTTCATTAGTGAGGAGTTTTGGATCTGAGATCACTGTACTTAGATCTCACGGCACCTAGATTTTAGGATCTCTAAAATCTAGGTGCAGTAGTCTCAGATCCAAGACTTCTCACTGATGAAAGCCATAGGCTAGAAACTATTCTGGGGATATTGGATGAGTAGGCACTAGATTATGCACAAACCTTCTAGTATCCAGAGTTGTGCTACCCTATGGAGAGTTTAGCCTCTGTGTAAAATATTAAAAGGTAGAAAAAAACAAATAGATCCTACAATTATATCTTTTGATATTTCAAATATTTTAAATGAAGAGCTGTTGTACAATTGAATACACCCGGGTCTCGTTTTATGCGGATTTATTTAATGCGATTTTGAAGTTATGTGATTCATGTTTCTTCTTAATATCTTTGTGGTTTTCTTTTATGCAATAAAAATTATTAGATCAGAAGTTGAGCTCCGATAATGTGCTATTACTTTAAATATTATAAATTTCACGCACTCACGTCATATTTAAAGTAATAGCGCATTATTGGAGTTTGACTTCCATGTAATAATTTCAATATTTTCAGCACTTTATAATAGTACTGTAATAGATTTTATGTAATAAAGAAGTTCATAATTCACTTAAAATCAGAATTTCCCCATTTTATATACACACATTAAATTTTACAAGATTATAATGTAAATCTGTTCAAACATTATAGATGAAAAATACTATGTATGTTGTTGTTTTTGCATTTTAAATCACATTCTATTTTTGCTTTTTTAAAAAAGAGTATGTAATCAATTAATCATTTAGTGTCCACAAGTTTATTTTTAAAAGGTGAGTAGCAGCAGTGAACACAATTAAAATCTGATTTTTAATTGTAATTAACAATTTAAAAATTACGTAACATGATCTGAAATTAAGGTGATGTGAAACGAAGAAATTTGATTTTTAAACAGAATTGAAAATTAAAAAATTAAAGACAAAAATAAGAATTTAATTTTTAAATGTTAGTTTTAATTAAATTTTGCCCAACAGTGGTGAGTCGGTGTCTTTTTATTATCGTAAGTCTATGTTTTTATTTTTATTTTAAACTTTTAGTTTACTCTTATGGAGAGAAAAAAAACACCCAAGAAAATGAATTTCTTTGGAAACAAAAACTTCAATTTTAGATCGCTTAGCAAAATGGGAAGAATCAACAGCGATTGGAAAACATTTTAGTTGTATTTCCTCTCGACTTCGTTTAAGGAGAAGCTACAGTATCTCACATCACATCACATCATGATGAATCTGATGTCTCAAATAGTGATAATAATTAAAATACCGTACATGTAAGAAAAAAATGTAAATTATGCATAAAAATATATTGTTTTGAATAAAATTAAATACTGTAGTTAATAAAAAGAGGGAAAAAGTTTGTCTTATATCAATTTTTTTCAAATTTGAAATTTTTTATTAGTCATATTTTATATTCTTATTTTTTTTTATGCGAATTTTAAAGTAATTTTTGTTGTTGCTTTGCTTTTATGCAATTTTTGGAAAATTACAGTACGTATCCCCCATTTTTCAAGGTAAGTTAAGTTTATTTTTGTGCGATTTCTTTTGTGCATGTTTTCTGAGGAACCTATCTACTGCATAAAACGAGACCCAGGTGTATATAAAAATGGAAAAATCCAAAAAAATGATATACTAATAATTCCATCATATCTACATTATAAAAGACCCAAGTGAAGAATTAAAGAAATTATTAAAAATCTATATACCAGATGTATAAAAATAAACATGTGCCAGATGATTAGAAGAATGCAATAATTATATTAATATTTAAGAAAAGAATAGGAATAATAAGCTTATCAATCTTCTATCAATTCTGTGCAAGATTTTAATAAGATCATTATAACTCATCTACAGATAATTGTCAATTAAAATCAATGGATATAACAAGTTGTATTGAAAAGTATTATAACACATAACCAAGAATAACAGATAACAAAAAATATATAAATAAATTAGAGTGTGATCATATTAAAAATTCACAAGTCAAATTCCCAAAGAATCACTTCTGCTTTCTTGTACCAATGCCAATTGATTCAAAGTGAACATTAATAGCAATATTATTTAAATGATTAAGAAACTTAATTTTTTTATTTTTAATGCATTTTTTTACTTTTTAGTGTAATTATTTGAGTAAAAGCACTTCTTTAAAAAAAGTATTATTTTCAATTTTTAATTTTAAATAACTCAAGAAATTACAAATGTAAAAATAATTAGATATAATTTAATGCTACCAGATGGCACTATTGTAGTAAACAGGAGTGATTATTACCAAGACTTGATAATGGACATATGTTACATAGGGCCTGTTCTATAAATGAGAAATTGAAAAAATTATGTGAGAGAAATGATATTATATTTGTGGATGTGTGGGGATTTTTATTAGCAAAAGAGAGTTATATAGTAAAGATGGACTGCACTTAGCAAAACAAGGAAGTGAAGTTTCTAGGGAGTTTGATTTATAAAGAATATCATTCAGGAAACTTATAAAGAAGGTTGGGATTTTAAGTTGCAGTGTTATCAGAAAAAAGAAGAATGGATGAGATGTAAGAAATAAGCAAAGGGTAGCTGATTTAAATACTAAGGTAAATGTAGAGAGGGAATGAGTCTGTAAATTTAATGGAAAGCAAGTTACTTATAAATATAATGGAGAAGAAAGAGTCAAAAGAATTTACAAAAGAGTAATTAAAAAAAAAAATTGTTAAAATGGGATATTTGAATATTTAAGATGGTAGGAGAACAGAAAAGTGGCTGAAATTAAACAAAGCAGTTCAAAATAAAGAGCTTGAGGTACTAGCAGTAGTGGAAACACATCCAAGAGAAAAAGAAAAACCTATTCTGGTAGACTTGGTATGGCATAGTATAAATAGAAAAGAAAAAGAAAAAAGGGGTGATGGTACAAGAGTTATGTCAAAAAATATCTAAATACTGTTAAATGTCAAGAACATATGTTGTTTGGGATAAAGTTAGGAAGACAAGAATGGATGACGGATATAGTGTACATAGCCACTGAAGAAAGTCAAACTATATTAAGTGGAACAATAGCATATATGAATGCCTAATTAAAGATATACATAGTTTCAAAAGAAAATGATGATTATAGGGGATATAAATGGGCATACTGAAGAAGTTGATGATGTAAATAACAAGAATGGACAGCTTTTGAAAATTTTTTGTGAAAGTGAATTTGAGCATTGGAAATTTATCAAATATCTATGACGTACAATACACATACTTTAGAAATAAATATAGTTCACACAAACTATTATATATTAGTAGAAAGAGGGAATGAATAAAGCATGGAAAATTAAAGTGTTTGATAATAAAGAAAGAATATGTAATAGTGATTATAATTTCGTTATAATAGAAATGGTTAGTAAGGTGATGGAAAATAGTAATAAAAGTAGAAAGGATTGTAAAAGATGTAGATGGAGAATGAATGATAAGAATAAGTTAGAAAAATATAAAATAAAAGTTGAAGAAATCATGGAAGAGTTTGCTGGAGGTAAATATAAGGAATGGTGTGATGAAGTAGAAAAAGTGGCGAATAGGGTTTTAGGTGATAATAGTCAGAAAAATAAATTAAAAATGAGTTAGTAAAAGAGAGGAGGAGGAAAGCATGCAGAGAATATAAGTGTACTATTAAGAACAAAGAAAATGAAAAAGATGTTAATGTTAAATGGGAAAAGTATTTAAAAAAAGAAGTTGCTAAAATAGATAATTATATCAAGAGAATGAAATTAAATAGTAAATTGTTGGAGGATATTAATAAAAGTGGAAGAGATGGAAGTAAAAAAAAATTGGAAATACATTAAAAGAAGGAATGTAGAGAGGAGAAAAATACTCCTAGAAATGAGGGAATAGAGTATAGCTCTAGAGAAGAAATAAAGACAATCTTAAATAATTATGTAATGGGTATAGAAAAGATGTCAGATGTGAAAAACAGAGTGATATCAAACATATAAGCATATAATTATGAAAATATTAAGTTTACAGAAAATGAATTGAATGAGTCAGGGAAAAAGTTAAAAAGTGGAATGGCAAGAGGTTTAGATGGATAGGCAGCAGAGATGATAATGTATTTAGGAAATAGGACAAAATTAAGTCTGTTATCACATTTTAATAAGATGGCACAGAAGAGAGAAATTGCAGATAGTTGGAATAATACAAGAATAAGGCTACTATTTAAAGGAAAAAATAAGGATTGTAGAAAGTTAAGCAATTTTAGACTGATAATGGTAATGTCAGTGTTATATAAAGTTTTTGCATATATGGTGGCTGGTAAGAGTAGCAAAATTGATGAAAGAAAATAATATAGTAGGAGAAATGCAAGGAGGTTTTCAATCAAATAGGCATATAGGAAATAGTTTATTTGTAGTTACACAACTTATAGATATGAGTAGAAATACAGATAGACAGTTATATGCGGTTTTTAAAGATATAGAGAAGGCATATGATATAATACACAGAGATGGAATATGGGCAAGTTTAGAAAATTTGGAAAATGTATGGAGCTTTAGTGGGTCTTATTAAGAGATTGTATGAAAATAATTACTATATACATCAATTAGGAAATATAGAATCAGTTAAAGTTAAAAATAGGGTGGGACTAAGGCAAGGGTGTCCTCCATCACCTATTTTGTTTTTGTTGTATTTGAGAGAAATGGAGAAAGCAATAGAAAGACTAGGAAGAGGGGTAAAGATACCATTAATAAGTGGCAAGGGAATATACATTATTGGGTCTTTTATTTGTAGAAGATATCATCTTATGCACAAAAAGTAGGGAAAATATGGAAATGCTGAAGACATGTTCTAGGGAGGGTAAAAAGATGGAGATTAAATTTAGTAAAGAAAAATGAAAAGTAATGTTGATATATGCTGGGGGAAAAGAAGAGAAAGAAATTTTTATTGGGAAATATAAAGTTAAGTGTGGTGAGTAGGCATGATTATTTGGGAATCATCTTAAGTAATCAGAGAAATTGCTTGGAAGAATGGGGAAAAAAGTTGATAAATGAAGCAAAGAAAAAAAAGGGACTGATAAAGAAATTAACAGTATTTTCATTTAACAAATATGATGTACCTAATATTATATGGAAGTGGCAGTAGGTAATGATGTGTTATGTGCTGTAAAGGAGAGTTAGATTACTTAGAAAAAGTACAAAGAGAAGTAGGGAGACATGCATTAGATGCAGATGTTTGGACACAAAGGACACAATTCAAAGAGAGATGGAATGATTAAGTTTTTATATGAGAGATGCAAAATGGAAAATGAAAATGATTGGTAGATTGTAATTTATGGATAAGAAAATAGCAAAACTAGTATTTAATTGAGTTATGGGTAAAGGATAATTAACAAGATGGGTGGGTGTATGCAGAAGATTAAATAAAAAATTTATGTCAGTATACTGAAATAGTCAGATCTATCAATCCTACTGTTTCATCTATTATATTCTATAGTAGTATTTCTATATATGTAACTATCACCAAATCCTCATATATCATGTTAATATTGTACTAAAATCAGGCTAAATTTAAACCTAAATGTATTAGTCATGTATGTGTGTGTATATCTTTGCATACAGTATAAAAATTGTATCTGTATATGTAAAAACCCATATATACACACATATATATTTCTAGTAGTAAATAAATGAAAAATGCTTTGTATGTGTAATGAGAGACTACATATATGCAGGAAAGAATAATGATAACAGATTAAAACATAAATTTCTTTATTTAGAATAAATATTCTAAAAGCAATATTTGAAAGTATTATATAATTCTGCATATATCACTAAATTAAGTTACATATATAACCAGATATTTTCCATCTGTAGATTTGTTTTCTAAAAAGATGACCTCATAAAACGTAATCTTTCTCACTGTATTTTGACCTAATTACATAATTAAAAGTAACAATAGATTGTAGAATAAGATATGAATAAATTATCCTGAGTGACGAAGGAAAAATCATGGGTGACCAGATGTAAAAACCAGCTGTAGAAAATCAAACACAGTGGGATTCCATGATTCTTAGAATACAGCGAGAAAATTAGAAAAAGAGGTCTAAAAACTACTATGAGAGGGGGAGGGGTAAGCTGATAATATAAGCCTCTGCAGCCATCTTTAAGTCATTCAGATATTATTTTAAGTCAATTCATTGACCAAGTATTTGGTAAAATTGGTGATGATGAAGTCTGAGTAGAAGGCAATTTTCCTTGCTTTCTTGACCCTGGGAAGATCTACCATGCGGAGAGCAGTAAGATGGAAATCATAAGATGTAGGCAGATGCCAGTTAACAGAGCCCTTCAACCTAGAACCAACTTGCCAGCAGAAAGAAAAGAGTGGTAACAACCTTCCTCCACTTAAAACTAATAATTAAACTAAATTGCGATAGTTCCTAAAGCTAGCTAAATCTAAAATCTCTTCAATATGGCTATAATAATAATGTACTTTAAACTCATCTCTGAAATGTAAATTTATTTTCTTTATTTTAATCATAAAATCTTGCCTGATTTATTAATTTATTGGTTTACTGATTTAAACCTTTTAACCGCTAATTATATTATTGGATGAATGAGTTAAAAAGCAAAACTTTTAATCGGCCAATTCACAAACTGAAGACAAAGTCAATTGTCAAAATATATTCACTTTTTAATATCATATTCATTTTAGATTTGTTTGTAAAAAGTATATTAATAATTTGTCAGGTTATGAAAGTGAACGAAAGTTCTTTCAAAAATAAATTTCTATTTGTTTATTGTAGAAATATTTGATAGTGGCAAATTTAAAAGCGAATGTAATAACGAATTAAAAAGAGTTGCTGACGTAATTTTTTTTTTTTCAGTTTTACGTTATGAAAAAGTAAATTTTTTTTTGCTAAAATCTTAAATATTTTTACTAAAATCTTAAATCTTTTTTTTAAATAATTTTATTTTTAGCAATATTTTACTTAAATAATTCATAATTTCTCAAAAAATACTTTTATAATTGTCTAAAAACATTTATTTATCATTTTCGAATTGAAGATCTTAGTGTTTTTCTTTGATTAGGCAGTTTCTTTGTCCTTGCCAGCCAATCAGAATGTCTTTGATGGCTGAGAGCCAATCACCAACAAGCTTTATCCTTTGTAAAGCTTTACCATCAGTTTTATTGATTTTTTACTTGTAAAATAATTCAAGAGAGTTGCAGCATCTTACAGAACTTTTAAAAACCTAGCTAATGAGTCTATAATGTCTATCTTAGCATTAAAAATGACAGAATTAGAGTGACGTCAATCGGTAACACAATGTCTCATAAGAGTCAGCACAAAGGTTAATAACTGATTAATTGATTTACTTACTAAATTTATTTACTGATTTATTTGTTGGTTTGCTGATTTATTCTTCATTGATTTGGTTCAATGTATTTATCTTATTCTGAGTTGTTAAAAGTTATTTAGTTTTAACTTGCTTAAATCGATTGATTTTAAAATGATTTATCATAACTTTTATTATGTATAATTCTAAATGATTTATTTTAAAATGATAATTAAGTTTCTAAGTTATTTTCTATATTTTAACTTAATAATAATATTTGCTTTTACATATTTTAACTTAATGATAATATTTGCTTTTACATATTTTAACGTAATGATAATATTTGCTTTTATTAATTCTCGTAACCAACTTAAATTTGTATTGAACTGAATCAATCACACCTCAACTAATTTCATTTCAATTCCCTTTTTAAACTAGGCTAAAACAAAGCCAAACTTCAGATTTCACTTAGGTGAAATCTTATCTTTAAACTTACATTTATTTTTCGTTAAATCTATGCCAAATTTTATTATTTTTCAATTATGTGTTAGTTTATGCTATATTTGTTCAAAACAGAGTTTTACTCTTAGTTAAATCATTAATGAGAAGCGATTAGATTTTCTCATGTGTATATATGTAATTTTGCATTTATTAATGCACAAAAAAACCTCCCTTTTGAAATGGATAAAATGTCTTATTTAAGATATAATTAAAAGCTTACAGCTACTTTAAGATAGATTTGCTTTAAATGTAATATTTCACTAATATTTAGCTGAAGTGATGAAATACAGCATAAATCTATAACTTTGTATCGTAATTATCCATAATGTGCTGTAGTCCTCCCTAGAATTATAAATGCCTATATAGATAGCTTAGTAAATTAGATTCATAAGCTTTCCTTAATAGCATAATTATAGATGTTATATAATGAACTGATCTATGGTAGTTTCATGAAGGAAACTATTGTTTAGCATCCTATTTTTATTATATAATAATGTCACCGGTGCGAATGTGTCCTTAAGAAATGCTTGGACGTATATACTTGTTGCTGTATGTATTTCTTTAATGGGCATATGTGTAAGGGCTACACCATTACTCTCTTAGTTTGGACAACTATCTCATCCGGATGGTAGTTGGGTATGCACCACCCCAGTCTGCATCCTCAAAAATGAACTATGAGACTCCCATAGTTTAATTAGTTGTTTGATCACCAGACTAAAAGGTCTCTTATTTCCACAGCAATGAGTATGGTGAAAAAGGGAATCGGTACTTGGTACAAATCATGTAAAAAGGCACATTCGAGACACAGGGACTCAAATTGTATATTTCTATATGCCTTGGTATCTGAAGTCTGACTGCCAATCATCAGTTCGTCCTGCCATAGTAATTGTAATTTTCAGCTTTGATCTGAATTTGAATCTAGTTTCATAGGCATATAAGCTATATAGAGAGTGTTAGGTATATAGAGAATATTAAGTATTCATGCTTAATAAAATGTTATATTCCTTATAAATGTTTATAATCACTTCTGCTAGCTCTGGAGCAAATCTAAATCCTGTTGTATAGCATAAACTAGGCATAGATCATCATGAGCAAATTACCTGAGTTATAAAGTAATCTTAAGACTCATGAAACTGTAACTTCAAATGTATAATTTATTCATCACCTGCGAGTGATAGGAATATATATAGCAAAGTAAATTAAATTATTTGTAACCCAAACTAAAATCATCTGCGCGTGATTGGAAATACTATATATAAACAGTAAATGCTCATATTAAAATCATCACCTATGAGTGATATACATATATATGACAAATATAATAATTTAATTAATTTGTAACCAGAAAATTAATGTCACCTGCAAGTGATTTAAGTTGTCACACATATATGTAAACCCAACCTAAATGTAACTAAATAAATCACAAATTATATCCAAAACCATCACCTGCGTGTGAACCCAAAACTCAAATGTTAAATTGTATCCCTAACTTAATCACCTGTGAATGAGACAATCCATATAATCACTATATTTATTATTTCCTTTATTAAGTTTATTATTTGGATTTTCATTAAATTAATTTTAAATTTTGCTTCATGTCTCAATGTTGCTCATTGTTTAGTCATTATTAATTAGTTAATCATTAGTTAAGAATCACAAACCATATTTGATAATTATATTCCACCACATACATCGTCTATATAGCTATAATAGTTAGAATGTCAATTTCCCATAGCCTTGTGCTTTACCGGTGTTCTACTGCCGGCACATGATGAAAGAGAATACTGCTGTGGCCTCATATGTGTCATGGGTAGTAAGTCTTTAAGCATTAGTAGAGGAACTGGAGCTATATCAGACATATGGTTGTCACTACCTTATGCTGGTCAGCCTTGGGATGATTTAATAAAACTCTGCATTTTGTTACGCGAATGTACATATTTGACCATTACAATACTTTACTTATACAAAACATAGATAGTTGTGTTAGAATTGTTGGGTATTATAGTGGCAAGGAATGGGATAGAATAATAGATGCATTAATAAAAAATAGGAAGTAGGAGAGATGGATAACTAGTATGGAGAGTAAAAAGAATTTAAATATATATAGAAGTAAACAGAATAGTGAATGCAAGTTAATTTATGATAATAGCAACTAAGGTAGTTTACTATTTATGGTTCGATCAGGATTTTTAGCAACAAGGGAATAATCACATAAATGGAAAAATATGAGTGATTTAGTCTGCAAGTTATATAGGGAAAGTGTAGAAAATATTAGGCATCTGTTAAGTGAATGAAAATGCCTGAAAGCAGAAAGGGTACAAATAATAAAGTTGTGGTAGAATAAATATAAACAAAGTGATTATAGAGAAAATGGGTTCTTGGTTTTTATGCTGGTTTTGGGAAAGATAAGGGGGATTAAATATAAAGGTCATGGAGTTGACAAAGGTTGTTGTGGAAATGGGATGGAGCAGGATAGAAAAGAATATGGGGAAAACATAGGGTGGAGAATGAAAAGGGAAGATAAGGTGGCTGACAGGTTTCTCTGGGCATAGTGGCTGAGAGATACATCGCATCGCATCCCACATAATTTTTTTTTATAAAGTTGATTGCAAACTATAACACAAATATATTGTCATCAAAAATACATTTATATGCATAGTTTCAACTGGATCAGAAATTGGGAAGTGGGTGGAAATAATAACATAGACAAACAGATAAAAATAAAATAAGTTAAATAAAAGTGTACAAAAAAAAAGTGTTATTCATTTCATTCGCCAATTTTCTGATAATAAGAGTTTTTTGGTTTTACATTTTTGTTTCCTAATTAAATAAAAATAAAAGATAATATACAAAATTAAAGTAAATATTGAGAATGGATATTATAAAATTTTGATAATATATACATCATTTGGTAGATATCATTGACCATAGACATTATGTGTTATGTGGAAAAAAAGTAATAATAAAAATGTTGAAAAGATATGTATGGAAACATAATAGTTATAAATTAATGATATTAACATTATGTATGAAGAAGTTACAATTATATCAAATATATTTTAAATGTGAGATATCTTAGTTTAACATCAACCTATGAAGTTCATGATTGCCCATTTTGTACTTTGACTTTAATTAAATAATTTTGCATATTGCAAATAATCTAGTTGGCCAAACTTTTTGGAATATGAATCATGAGAAATATCTCAAATGATTTTCATAAGCCTTGGTCTATAAATACTAAAATGTATATAAATACTGCTTATTTATTATTTGTTTTCATTCTCTCCAAAGGATCAGAAGAGCTAAAAAACTGGCATCAATCATTTTCCTATATAAACTTTTATACTTTGGTTATTTATTCAATATTTTTTAATTTAATCCTAAGATGATAAAAAAGTGATTATTAAAGATTATAGACTTTTTTTTACAAAAAACATAAACAAAAGTAGATATACCTTCATCATCACCATCATTGCCAACCATTATCAATCCATTTCAAGATGAAGATCTCCAAGTTCAATCCATCTTCTCCAATCTCTAGCCTTTCTTCTCCACATTGCACCTGCACACTTTCTTATTTGATCCATCTATCTCACATGTGGTCTCTTTCTTAGGTTTTTTACAATATATATACCTTGTGTGCACTAAAACACAATAAAAAGGAAGAGCTATAATTAGGCAGATAAGCACTTTTGAATACTTTTTATGTCCTTACAATCATAGCACTAGAATAATCATGGGGAAAATGTTAGTATATATATATTGTAACGGGCATTTATGCCGTTACATTCTAATAAATATAAATAAAATTAAAAATAAAAGTTTGCAGATAAAATTTTGTTTTAAAAATTAAAAATTAATTCATCTTAAACTTGTATATATATAAAATCGCACAGATGAAAAATTATTAAAAGAAACCTTTATTAAAAAAAGAAAGAGTTTTAAGACTAAATTTTCAACAAAAACTAAAAGATTTAAAGATAAAAATATATCTTTAAGAATGTACAAATTTAATTAATTCTGTTGTGTAAAATGGAAATGATTATTTTAATTAGTCCAAATGAACTAGCCCTTGGGCATCTCAAAATGTATAATTAAAGGTCAGATAGGAGAAAAAAATAGAAACTAAATAGCCAATAAAAGAAATCCCTCAGGAAACGGACCTCAACAAAAGGATCATCATTGTCATGACGTAATGTCCACTGGATCGAAAGTTTAATATAAAAGAAAAAGTTTGAAAATAATGAAAAAAGAAAGAGATGTGATAAAGAGAGGCGTGATATGTGTTAAGTCAGAGAGAGTTGAAGGAGAAGGGATTGAAAGATGCACTTTCAATTCTTTCAGCTGTTCTAAAAAAATGAAGCATCGTTTTCCCATATTGTGGACTATAGGACATCTGGGCCCGGCAATAAAATACCATCTACAATAAAGGACCAATGGCTAACTGCATACTGATCTCCTCAGAACTATGTGGGAATTAACACCTTCCAAATTACAAGCAATTAAAAACTATTGACTTTTTAAAACAGTAAGAACTATATAACTAATGAACATTTTCAAAACAGTAAGAACTTTAATTCCAAAACCTTTTCAGTATTTAATAGAAATAGAATCCTATCTGACCAATGTAAATTATTGTTAATAATTAATTTTATTTGATGTATTTTTTTTAAATCATTTCCATTAAGTTATTTTTTCATTCTTTTAAGTTTTTATTATGATCTCTTTTTTTTGTTTGTTTGTTTTGTTAAACAACTTTTAATAAATGTTAAATTTAAGTCGAGCATGTATGGCTGCATAGATTTGTAAAGTTATATTAGTTTAATTAAGGGAGGGTTAATCTTGGGTTATTTGTTTCGTAGTTAAATTGGGTTAATGGATTGGATATATTGGTGTAATAAGTAAATGTAGCATGAAGATCCGCTATGTGCAGGATCACATTATATGCTGCACTTGGGCAAAATAAGCCTATTTCTCATTGACCATCAGAGACAGACGGTATTCCCTGCTCCATGGATCACCCCTTTTGCCTATGGAATGGGATCATAAGTCAGCAAAAAGGACCGCAATCCCTTCCTATGGAGTTTTTTTATTTATTGTTCTTCTAGGCAGACAAATGTAACATTCCTGTACTGTATGAGAGACAATTTCTTCTCTTAACCATGCTGTTCAGATGTGCATTCCTGACAGTATGGTATTGTGCTGTCATATTTATGCTGCATTGAATACATTGATATATCAGATAGATTGACATTAGTTTGACTGCAGACTTTTGGCCTAAGGTTAAATAAGGGATAGAATTTTTTTTTTTCAAATGCAATCTATGTAGTCTATCCATACTCGACACTCTTAATAAAATATTAAACTCATCTGTATGAACTTCTAAAATAAAAAGTTAAATTGTAAATTAAAATCTAAAGTAAAGTTATAATGTTTCATAAAAAAAAAAAACTAAAGTAAATATACTAAAATAATAATGCTAAATTTTATATATGTTTTAATAAATGTTTGTGTGTGTTATTACTGGCAGTGGCTTCTTTTATTTATGTTTTATATTAGAAAATATTTTTAAATAAAAATTTATATATTATAAAGTATACATTATCTCTGCTGCTCCGTGAGCTAGTGACATGGGCTGATGGTCGGAATAAAATATATATGTAAAATTTGAATCTTAACTTACCTATCTGCCTATTATATAAATTTTTCCAGGTTGCAATAGCCTGGTGGCACCCTGTATGGCAGATACGGTAAGACTCTTTCATCCCAATCATTATATATATATAAGCAAAAAAATAATCAAAGCATATGCAAATTAGAGAGTCCATTTCATAGAAAGGGGGAAGCATGATTCCTTTCAGTTTATAGCATTGTTGTTATTAGGTATGTGCCAAGCTACTTTGACCTTTTTCCTAGAGTCTTTTCTCTCAATGCAAGAAATTGTGGTGGATAATGATTCAAATGTATGACAGCAGTTTTCTGATGCTCCAAAAAAATATGACTTATACTCAGCTTGTCTAAGACTCTTCTGTATAGATATCTGTGTTGTGGAAACCAAGTAGAGAGGGATGCATAAGATTCAGTTTTGTATATAGTGTTTGATGTTTGTTCAGTGTCAAGCCTATCCTTAGAATTGTTTATCAATCTGTTGGTAGAAGAAGGAATGCAGAAGCTTATATGATGTGTTATCGAGAAACATTTGTTAAGATTTTTGGTTCTATGAGGGATGTATGGAATTTGAATCCAGAGTCTGTCATCTTTGAACCAGTTTGTATTCATCTTGTGATAAAATTGTTTCATTCTTCTTATAAGATAATTGTATTTTAAGCCTATGCTAGACCAGTCTTTCAAATATTGTTATATGTAGAACATTCAATTTCCTAATACCAAAGCAATAATAATAACAACAACAATAAAAGCAACAACAATGACAACAACAACAATAATAGTAATAACAATAATAACAACAACAAGAAGAAACAGTAATAATCATAGTAGTAGTAGCATTAAAGAAAACATACCAATCTATTTCAGAACAATTTAAAAAGTACATAATAAAAAAAAAAAGTATACTTAAACAAGCCATACATCTTAACCAGAAATTATATCACATAGGCATTAGGTCATTCTCATTACAGTTTGAGTACTATCTTCCATTTAAATACAATCAGATACTATTTGTGGAGATTTCATGCTGGAGTAACTATTCACACATTTTAAAACTAAGCTCCAAAAAAAATCCTCCCCTCAATCTATCACAATTTTCTTACAGCATACCAGAAAAAGAAATTCAATTTACTTCTAATGCCAGATTCATGCCATCCTAGAATGGATGAAATCCATAAGTTTGTATATGCATATCTTAATAAATTTAAACTCATTACATATCTAACCTCACAAATTTTCTATCTAAATAGATATATAGAATACCAGGTATCTATCAAATATCTTTTCTGTTGTACCATTTATGAAATAAAAAAAAATTTCCGCAATAACAAAATTATGTCCAATTTCAATGTCTTCCCTTGGCATCAAAATAATAAAATCAGTAATCAAAGACAAATAGAGCCTTATATTATACCAAAATTATCAAAAATCCAATTTGAAAAAAAAAGATATAACATTTGACAGGCTGCATTTCTATTCAAAACAACTATAGAAACAATAAGAAACAATAAAAAATACAGTCCAATTGTTATTCAGACTTAGCACCAATAAATATTCTTCATAAAATTCTAGAAAATAAATTACCAAAGACCTATTTATATTACTCTAAATGAAAAAACCTCACCGCCAATTACATCTCATCAATCCAACCCACAAGAATCCCCTCTTAGTGCCTGGCTATTCACTGCCTAACAACATAGAAAATGAAATACCTGGATTTACATACTCTGCCTAAACACCAACATCCCATGTTTATCTTACAATTTTTTTGCCATCTAAAAAAACACATCCCCACACTTCTAAAGATTTTTCCGATTCTACAAACAAATATAAAATATTCTGTGCCTGGAACAACTTCACCAGCAGTAGTATAATAAAACATTTTAAAGGCAAAACTAACCCATTCATTGGATTCCATTTCTATCTGCTCCCTTCACCAATGTTGCCATTTATACAAAATAAATTAACAAAATCCTACCATCACATTATATTATTATTTTTTAGCATGCTGGTGATATAATTCACTCCATTAATATTTTACATCAAAGCTTTGTCTAATTAGGCAAAACTCACTATACGTATTGCCACACACAGCAAGCTAGAGTAATCAATGGATGCCAGAAGGCTTGTGCATAAAATCCCCATCTAGTGCCTACTCATCCAATATCCCTAGACTAGTTTTTGGCTTGTGGCCTTTGTCAGTGAGGAGCCTTGGATCTGAGAGCACTGCACCTAGATCTTAGGATCTAATGCAACCCTCCAGCAACCACCTTTTATCTTCACTTAATTACAAAACTATGAGTCTTAATCTGAAAACACCTTAATGTTTTCAATCCAAGCCCATTAGCTTATATAGTCATATGGGTCTGAACTCAGTTCAGTACCCATACATTTTGGTGTCTTTGGTTCTTTAATAACCATAGCCACCACTATCCTATTAGGCAGGATTGGTTTTAAGTCAGTAAACATCACTTGACCACCACTTCTTATGCTTGTGTATAACTGTTGTTGAAACATTGATTACTCTAGCTTGCTGTGTGTGGCAATATGTATAGTGAGTTTTGCCTGTTTTAACAACAGTTATACACAAGCATAAGAAGTGGTGGTCATGTGATGTTTATTGGCCTTTTCTAATTAGATACATTCACTTTATAGAAAACTTTTGTGGGGAAAAAGATAATCTTTATATCTATAAGATATTTCAAAAATTCACTCTCACAATATGGCCTAAGGATTCACTCAATTCACACATTCAGAATCCAAAAAGCAATTAATATGTCTGCATGTGCAAAAAAAAATTCTATATCTATAAACAGCCTGTAAAATCACTCCTACAGATAAACCACCTCCTATTCAAGAATACCTGATGATACTACTCACACTCTTTTATTGTCTATAAAAAAATTTGGTTTACACCCTTAACACGATAATAAAACTGTACTCAATATTACCAACAAACAACTTTGCTGTAAATTCAAATTCTAGTCATTTGAACCACAATACTTTGATTTTTTTACTTAAAATTAACCTTGATTCACTATCCAAACAAAACTTCCCAAGATGTAATAAAAAATGTCAAAATGTAGATTATTTATGCATCCTTAGATTATTTATGCACCTTTTAACACAAAAAATCAGAAACATCTTTTTTTTTCATGCCAAGGACTTAATAACATTCATTCAATAATATACACACTCTTCAAAAATTGTGACCTTTTGCTTGCTTTCAAAACATTGTGTTTCTATCAATCACTAATAATAAGTAGACCAAAGAAATAATGTAACCTTTTTTTACCTTGTTGAATAAAATCCTTTGAATGATGATGATGACGACAGTAGTAGTAGTAGTAGTAGTAGTAGTAGTAGTAGTAGTAGTAGTAGTTAGTAGAAGTAGTAGTATAGTAATAACAACAACAACAACAATAATAATAATAATAATAATTATTATTATTATTATTATTATTATTATTATTTCATGCTGTGAATTAGTTGCAAGAATTTTACATGGCATAAATTGCTGTGATTACATGGGCAATCTGTAGTTGTAGGTCTATGTATGTACAAGTTGATTGATTTATTTACATAAGATTACAATAATTTTTAAATGCTGTGAATTAGTTACAAGGATTTTACATAGCTTGGATTGCTATGGTTTCATGAGCAATCTATAGTTGTAGGTTTACATATATAAAAGTTATTTTACTGATTTATTCAAGATTACATAATTTTTACATGCTCTGAACTGCTGTATTTATAGATGCAAATCATATTGTTTTATGGTTGCATTGCCTGGATAACATATGTGAGGTACTAAAATTTATATGGTAGTGTGGCAGAGGTTCACACTGATATGAGATCAATGTGTTATTTTTGATTTTTTAGGGTGCTGGATTTTCTTTGAGTAGCCAGTTTTTCCTCTTGGTTTCATTAGCAATATAGGTTGGGAAGGATGTTGGTGTGGATGGAAGACATGGTGGGATTGCTTTCATAATTGGTACAACACTACCATGCCTGCTTTCTGGTGCATTTGAATAGATGAATGTTCCAAAAAGGTGAGCATGACAGCTATGTTAGAATTGGTTGCAATTGTTAAGTTGGAGTTTGTGGTAGATTAATTAGACTCTGGGTTTATCTGAGTGTTGAAGGTAAAGGCTGAGTAAGGCTTTTGATAAGGTTTAAGTGTGAGATCCATGAGTAGAGGGTTCTGAATTCCAGAGGGGGCTGCTACTACAGTTATGTTAGAACTGTTATTAAACAGGCAAAACTCACTCTACATATTGCCACACACTGCAATCTAGAGTAATCAATAGATGCCAGAAGGCTTGTGCATAAAATCCCCATCTAGTGCCTACTCATCCAATATCCCCAGACTAGTTTCTGGCTTAGGGCCTTCATCAGTGAGGAGCCTTGGATCTGAAAGCACTGCACCTAGATCTTAGGATCTAATGCAACACTCCAGCAGCCACTTTTTATCTCTATTTAACTACAAAACTATGAATCTTAAATTGAAAACACCTTAATATTTGCAGTGTGTGGCAAAACATATAGTGAGTTTTTCCTGTTTTAATAACAGTTATAAGCAAGCATACGGAATGGTGATCATGTGATGTTTATTGGCTTTATGTTAGAACTGGTTGCTATTGTTCAGTTGGAATTTGTAGTAGGTTAGTCAGATTCTGGGTCAGGCTGTGTTAGAGATAGAGGCTAAGTGAGACTTTTGATGTGATTTAAATATGAAATTCATGGTTAGAATATCCAAATGTAGGGAGATGGTAACTCTGGCTAGATAGGTAGGCTTGGCATTTTGAAATTATCTAGTAATTTGACATTAGTTGACAATTTGAATGAAAAATTTAACACAAAATTGAAAATAAGTTATTAACTGATTGGAAATTTAAAAGGTATATAGGGGTATTTAAATCTCATGTAAATCAATAAATCAACTTTTACATATGTAAACCTACATCTACAGATTTCCCATGAAACCACAGCAATCCAAGCTATGTAAAACCATTATAATTAATTCACACTATGTAAAAATTCCTGCAATCATGTGTAAACCAATAAATCAATTTTTATATATGTAAACCTACAGCTATAGATTGCTGATGTAAACACAGCAATATAAACTATATAAAACTCTTATAACCCTCTAAGACAAATAAAGTTTATCTCTGAAACATCATCCTCATCGTTGTTGTCATAGTCATAGCAGCAGCAGTAGTGGTAGTAGTAGTAGTAGTAACAACAACAACAATAATAATAACAATAATAGAGCCGCAGCAATGATAACGGCTGTGTAATCAAAAAAACGTATTATAAAAAACAATAATTCATTATCATTTAGAAAAAAATATACTGAAAAAAATTCAGACTAAATTAATGTTTCATAAAAATAAGCTGATATTTTTATTACAAAAAATGAAATATGATCAGTCAGCGATGGGAAAGAAGTTGCAAGATGAAAATACAAAATAAGAATGCTAAAATTCTGGATTCAATCAACACATCTGGATATCTAGGACTAAGTAACTAATCTTTAAATCTGAAGGTTTAATCTACATTTAATTAGTTAAAAAAAGTACAATACATAATAAACTTTTTTGGAGAGAAGAGGATTTTAAAAAGTTGTAATTAATTTAAATCTGAATACATAAAAAATAATTTATACAGAATGCATAAGAAATTTGAATGCTGGAAAAGACAAAATTGAAACTGTGGTGAGCTCCAGAATCGACCACTCTCCCATTATACTGAACCATGCAGGATAAAGAGTATACACATGAAATCTAGTCATATTATCATATGCAAGTCAAAATCAATTGATTACTATTAAATGAATAAACCATTTGCAGAAAATATAAAATCTAGAATTAAATACAGAAATCTCAATCATAAATTAATTGAAATTATTTTATTGATGAGAAGCTGTAAAAAGAAAATAAAAACTGAAAAGAAATTAACCTATTAAATGATATTTAGAAAATAATTGTATTATTAAAATTTTCTTATAAATAGTCGTTTTTAACTAATTTAATATGATTAATCATGGATGACACATTGAATCAAATTTAATAAATAATCTTATCTTAGGTTTAAATAAAATCCATTTAATCCCCTCTTTTCTTCCAAGGCATAAGCTTGTGGTTAAGACCTGTAGAGGTCCCTCCCTTCGCATTTTCCAATGCATGTTCCTGAGGTTACAGCCTTAGTAAATATTACTTAATAATATGTATGTTAAAATCTCTATAAAAAAGCAGATTTATATACATATTAAATATTTTTTAAAAAACTATTTTTTTTATTTGAATCAGTTAAGGAAATTTCAAGTTATAGAGAAAAGAGAATCACTTTTCAATAATGTCAAGTTCAATGTAGCTAATAAAAACTTTTACTTCTTAACACGGAGGCAAATCTCTCCATACATGCCACTCAGTGCAAGCCAGAGTAATCAATGGATGCAGAAAGGCTTGAGCATAAAATCCCTATCTAGCCCAGACTAGTTTCTAGTTTGTGGCTTTCATCAGTGAGGAGCTTTGTATATGAGAGCACTGCACCTAGATCTTAGGATCCAATGTAATCCTCCAGCAGTCACCTTTTACCTTATTAGCTAATTATAAAGGTTTGAGTCTAAAATGAAAACACAATAATGTTTTCATTTCAAGCTCATTAGCTTGTATAGTTGTACAGATCTGAACTCAGTTCAGCATCCTTTCTTTTTTGTATCCTTGGTTCTTTAATAACCACAGTCACCATAATCCTGTTGGGCAACATTGATATTAAAACCACTAAACATCACGTGATCACCATTCTTTATGCTTACACAAGCTGTTTATAGTTAGCTAATAAGGTAAAAGGTGGCTACTGGAGGGTTGCATTAGATCCTAAGATCTAAGTACAGTGCTCTCAGATCTAAGGCTCCTTACTGATGCTTTCCACAAGTTAGAAACTAGTCTGGGAATATTGGATGAGTAGGCACTAGATAGGAAATTTTATGCACAAACCTCCCTGCCTTCATTGATTATTTTGGCTTGCACTAAGTGGTGCTACTGTATGGAGAGCTTTGCCTTGTGCTAAACAACTTGTGTAAGCATAAAGAATGTTGATCATGTGATCTTTTCAGTTACTAAAATTGGAGAGAAAATATATAATTAATGGATGTCAATGTCTCATAGTTTGCAATCAAACTCCTCTCCATAGTTCTCAAGCTAAGAGTATCCAGACACCTATTTTCATTAATCAGTTATCTATTGAGTTGATAAATTGATGGATTTCCAAGTTTCTCTAGTACAGATTTGAACATTAAGTCTTAATTACACCTTTGAAAGAAGTTTGTCTTTAAAAGAAGTTTATTGTCATATTAGTTACAATTGAATTCCATTATATGAAACAATGAGACAAACATTTTGTTTATAGGTAATTCATCAATAAAGAAGCATTTCAAATTCATTCGAATACCATTACATCAGCACATAAAAGCATAGCTACTGCAAAAGGAATATATTGGTTGTACAGCACCTACAGTGATGCAAACAATGTTATCAAGCTCCAGGTCGCTGCTAATAGGTATGCAGGTGTTAATTTTACTCAATTTGCCATAGAAGAGTGATTTACTAGACGTACGATTAAAGCAAAAATGGCACCTCAGAAAACAGAGTAGAAAGTATAAAGGTGGATATTTTGACATTAGGGAAGAACCCTCTGTTCTTGCTATTGATGAAAGTGGAAAGAGGAGAGTGGTTACATGTAATTGTGCTAATCAGTGCATAATATATCTGTAGCACATTGCAGTAATAGAGAAAGTGCTGAATCATTTCTTCATCTCTATAGCACAACTGGCAATAGGCATCTATGTTAGCATTGATGAATCTTTTGGCTAAAAAGTTATTGGTGGGCAGTGCATTACGGTTTATTTTAATCATGAAGTCCAAATATTTAGGTTCAAGATACCAATGTTTAAATTTTTGAATAATATATTTATTTGTGAAATTTAGCATGGGTTTTATAATAGTATCATTCTGATTATGATTTAGTAAGTTGTATGCATCCCAATAGTATTTTTTTTCCTTAAAGATTATATGATTTATAGAGGTGAGATGAATGATTGATTTGAGTAAGTTGTCTAGGAATTTACTCTTTGTTGATGGTGGAGTGTCAGTTGGGGTGACAGGCATGAAATTTTGAGCAGCAAAAGAATCCATTAACAACTATGTTATGAAGATTTTGCTAGTCCATAAGTATCTTTGCCTTTTTTAAATAAAAAAAAGTGTACAATTAAATAAATGCAGAATTTTATAAATGTACCACTTCAGAAAGTTTTTTTTAAAAAATGGAGGAGTTGAAATGCAGAATAAAAGAAAAGACTCTAACTTATTTGCACATGGATCAAACAGAAATATTTACCAGATAATTAAATTTCAGTTTGCAATGTTTTGTTTGCTTGTTTATATCATAGCTGAAATATAACTAAATACATAGAAATTCTTCTTGTAATTTCAGTTTAACATATGCAAGTGGAATATAATTATAAGATGATGGAATAAAATACTAATAAAAAAAAAAAAACAAGGTCAATATAAGATATTATTGAAAACAATTTTTTTGTTTTCTTTTAGGGTTAAAATTATAAACTCATATAATTATGGTTCTATCTTAGAAAATGGATGGTAAAGTCATCTGTCATATGTTAATTTGATAACTATGCCCTGAGATTAATATTTTAAATGAAATACTACTAGATAGTAGTGTTAGATTTCATACTGGAATACTACAAAAACAAAAATAATGAAAAGATAAGACGATTGACTAATTTGATTACACTGAAAAAAAAAATGTGATAATTATTATTTAAAAAATAATGATAGTAAATTTACGAACTATCATATAATAAAAGTACAATATATATAATGATAACTTTAAAATAAATCATTTTACTTGTAGAAAATCAAAAAGTTTATTAGCAGAAAAAAGTTTTACAAAAGAGGTCATTAAATATATATATGTTGGGGTTTCTATACTAATTATATGTTGTTCTGCTAGTAAAAAAACTAGTTGATATATTTATTTATTTTTGAAAAAAGTAGTCTTCATTGGCGAACATTTTTAGGACAGAGGGTGACGAAGCATAATTTACTTAAGGACTTTTATCCATATAGAATAAATTGACCGCCATTGAATTAGTTTAGCTCTTTGTTAAATTATTGTAACGTACACACACACATATTTGTAAATAAGACGTTTTCATCATATATGGTTTTTAATCATCTAATATTTTTTTATCATGATTGTATAACTATTATTAGAGTTTTGTAGCCTTGGGCTTGAAATCTACTTCTTTTGTCTTTTATTTCCTTTTTTTCTGGGATATTTTTATTCTTTTGGGTCGTGTTCATGACATGTTTTTAAAATCTTTATGCCATATATTACAACAGGCATTCTGATTTGACAGTATAATTAATATGTCTCAGGGTTGTTCCAAAGCAAGAGTATTTGCAAACACAGTAAATATTAAATAAAAACGAATTACTAATTATTTCACTTTGTTCAATAAAGTAATTTTTCAGAAATAAAATTAATATCAATAAAAATAATTATATCTATAATAATTTAACATAAAAAATATATTAAGAATATTATTAAGTACATAAATTAAAAGAATTATTAGAAAACCCACACACAAATCAGTTTCAATTTTAGTAGTTAATATCTTTTCTTATGCTTATATTATAAATTTAAAAATATATAATAAAAATAATATATATATTATTATAAATTTAATTCATTACAGTATTTATTCTTTTCTTACATTTATAATTTCAGGACACAGTTCATAAAATATTTTATCACTTTATGTATTTTATTGTTAATTACATATTACAACAAAGTTTCTATATATAAAAAAAGACTTGCCCATTGTTACTGTGAGGGGGGGGGGTTGATTAATGAATTAACTCAAATCGAATATATTTATATAATACAATGATTATCCAAAAGCTTATGATGAAAATATTTTACTATTACTGCCATATAGAATTGTTAAATATTTTTAGTAAATTCATACTTTGTTTACCCTTTTTTAAATACATTCAAGTATTAATAAAAACACTGATTAATACAGAATCCAATATTTTTCTCTGTACTTCAGGTATTATTAGTGCAACCTTTTGTCAGTCCAGCATGGAAATTAAACTAGTGACTTTTACATTCATGAAAACTAAATCTAAAATTACAACCCAATCATTTAGCCTTTGACAGAATAATCCAATAGTTACAGCATCATTTTAAATTAAAATACTATCAATTCAATTCTCAAGCTAATGCTGCCCCTAGTCAGGCCAGCAACACCTGAAGGAGAGATGAGAGTGCTACTACAGAATGTGTTTTATGCTCATCTATGAATTGTTACTAATAATAGAATGTATTTAAAAATATATAAATGAAATTACAAATTTTTTAAAGATATTTATTAATTCGATTAAATGATGAAAATTAGTCCAGTATATAACTGCAAACACACACAAAAAAAACCTTAATTCTAAATATTTAATGCTCTTTTCTTTAATTAATGTAATTCTTATAAACTCATTGTAATTGAGGATTACAAAAAGGTAAAAATTGAAATCCAAGACATTTATAATGCGCTAAGCATGCTTTTGACAGACCACTGCCAGAATCGCAGTATTGTATTAATTTAGCAGTGGAAAATACAATGTTATGATTTTGAAAATGGTTTGCTGAAAGCATTCTTATTACATTATAAAAGTCTTGAATTTATCTTTTCATAATATTCAATTACAAAAAGATAACATTAAAATTTTATTTTCAAACAAATAAGATTATAAGTTTTTGCACAGAATAAATCTGAAAAGTCTGAATTCAGTCAAGACTTCTACAAACACTACATGTTGAACTAAGAGACTGAATATAAATTGCTAAAGACACTTTAATAGCCCCCTCCCAGATATTCAAATTCCACTATGTGAAAATATATATCATAATGGCAATGCTTTCAATATCTAAACAATACAATATATAAAAAAGCCAGAAAATAATATTTTAGATTCCCTATATCCCCCCCCCCACTTATATAGATAAGCCAGTGGCTTATCCAAATATTAAAATTCCTCAACTTAAGGCCATGCATATTTTATAAATATTTATTTGTATGAATCAATTAGTTTACACACACATAGGTGCTATTTTTTATTTCTATTTCATTTGATAATTTTTCATAAATTTTAATATTTACAAAAATTTTCAATTTCCCAAATTCATCTATTGTTTAAAATAAACCCTTAGTTTTTGCTGTAATATTCTCACAAATGTTCCAGAATTTTTGTAATCTCCATTTAAATAAATATTTGTTTTAATTTAAAAATTATTTGTGGTGAGGTAACTAACTCCTTAGTGTATCTTCATCACCCTATCTCCTGGAGATGAAATAAAGGTGTAATGATTCCATATCATTAACTGGACTAATGAGAAATGAATCAAAAATTAAAGTTATCTGAAATAAACATTTCAAGAGAAAAAGTAAAGATGTAATTCTGACATTCCCTGAATGGGTTTGTGCATAAAGACTAAAAAACAGAAACAACTAATTTTCATAAGCATAAAACTTTTTCATACATCTAGCTTAAGTATGTATACTGTACTTGCATTTAAATATTATAGTCAACCCGTATTCTGCCCATCTCACTTCTGTGTATTTAAATGGTCTCAAGGTCCTACATATGAAGGGTCACAATGACTTATAGTCAACATGGGTATGACAATAAAATTAGCAAATAAAAGCTTTGAATATTCCACTATCTGATTTTCAATAATATGGATGGCTGAAGAGTTGGAGAGTAGAAAAGATTGAAGTATATTCATTAAAGTTTGAAGATTAGCTGTCTTAATATAAATGGAGAACTGAATGATCCATGCCAACTGATGAGTGCTGATTCAGCATGAACTACATATCTTTTTTTGCATATATGTGGTCATGTATATCAGTTGTATAAGATGGAGTAGATGACTGAAGGGAGCTTGAAAGTTTGGATTCAAATCCTCTCTAATTAAAATCATATAAATAGCATTTCTCTAGATTATTTTATTATTTCCTTGGATTTTTTAAAATCTGCTCAACCTCTTTCTTAGTTATGCATTTTTGTATAAGAGTAAAATGTGCATTTGATAAAAAGCATTTGTGAAATCTATATATCAAAAGTATAATATCTTAAAATTATTACACTTTGAATTACAAGTGTCAAACTAACTCAACCCATATCTTTGTCTTTTATTGTATCTTTATTTATATGAATTTAAAAGGATAGGCGATAGTATTGAGATTATTTAATATATTTATAATATCTTAAAATCTTACAATATAAGAATCATGAAATGTATATTGGAAAGCCTAAAATCTTTCAGCTTAGAAAATATAGAATATCCATTGGAAAGTAAATATTTCAATATATAAAATAAAAATCTTCAAATATATGTATAAAATAAATAGTATATCTCAATAGTCTTAATATATATATATACATAATATCAAAAATCTAAATTTTTGATATCTTTCAAGGAAAATACACACTATAAAATCTAAAATTTTGAAACATTTTAATATATAAAGTGGAATTATAAAAAATAATTACAATAACGAATTGTTATTGTTTTATTGTAGAGTGAACATTTAATTTTTCAAATTTATATAAACATGTGTTTGAAAAATAAGATGTGAATAAAAACTCAATAAAAAAAGGATAGAGCAGATCAAGGCTCTATGCACATAATTTTATGCTAAATCTGTTGCTGTTTATTAAAAATTGTGAGACTAGAGAATTAACTATCGAACACTCAGAAAATGAGCATTTAAATTAAGTTACTACCAAGGGCACTCTTTGCTCAAATAATGGAGACCAAAAAATATATTGAAAGTAACTTTATGTTTAAATGACAGGAAATGATATGGAATGCTCAAAGGCACATATGTTATTATGAAGATGAAATCCAATACACATCATCACTATTATCTCCTTTTTTCAACTTTATCATATATACTTCAGATCAAAGGTTAAATTTAACTTGATCAAGTATATATTGGTTCAATTTTTCCATGCCAACATCAGTTCAAAATCATCATAACCTTTATAATTAGTTTTCAAGTGTCCAATTTTAATTATTTGTGTAAATAATCATAGAAAATACTAAAGTTTGAATAACTTTGATTTTTATTTTAAACAGATGTAAATTTTATCAACTAGCTGAAGAAACAAGACCTGTCAACCTTCTAAACTTTTATTATCAATTTTATATAGACTTGTACATAGAACTCTGTAGCTCATTTATGCTTCTTGGGGGGGGGGGGGGATTCCTATCAGAACAAATGCATCGCATTTTTAAAGATTTTTTTTTTTTTGTTTTGCATGACTTTGATGAACCACTTGTTTTTTGAAAAATTATTAAATGTTAGCATCCTTTTACTTATTTTTTTTATTGCTAGTTTTATTTATTTTTTAAAACTGTCACAAGATTACTGATATGATAGATTTTCCTGAAAAAAAAAACTGGGTAGCAAACAATTGGACTCTTGTAGAGATTATTTTGTTCCTGACACCTAAATGAATGTTTTTACAGGTAAATACTAAAAGGTTTCTAAGTCTAATTCTTTTTTGTGACTCAACAGACTTTTTTATATTAGTTTAAAAACATTTTTCACTGTGTTAAGATTTTTTTATATATATACTTTAGAAAACCTTAGTCGTTGATTTATTCATTAAATATTTATTTATATAAAAGTCAATTTTTATCAAATATTTATGCATTATGAAACTGACTTAAAATCTTTCAAATTAAAGCAAAATTTGATAAAATTAATTAGTATTAATGACAATAACAAATTAAACTTTATATTATCTTTTTTCAATTTTAGTATTAGGAATTAATTCACCTAGGCTTTTGAAAATTATTAAACCTATTCTTAAACACGTACATGTATCGTAGGTAGCGATATTAAAATTGCATTCTAATTACGCTGTCACTAATTAATTTCAATATCAATAAACCAATTTAAATGTTATATATAAATCGATCATGGTACGTCCTAAATATTTAAGTCAAATGAAAAAGAAATTGTACGTTTCAGGAACATAAATTCTATTTTCTTGTTGTTTTTTAAATTTAGTTAACATTTCGTCTTTTTACGAAATAATTACCAATGAATAATTACCAATGAACTCCCACACATTTGAAGCGTTGCCGCTTGCTCCCGTTTAGTGGTGACCTCTATCATTTGATTTTGCAATTTATACTAAACACAATGATTATATATTTCAATATTATATATTTAAAAAGTTATTACCTATTTATTAAAAAAAAAAAAATTATTAAAGAAAAAATTAAGCTTTAATTAATTAGTTTTTTAAATATTTAGCGGCTTTCGCCCATCTCTTTGCAATATCTGAAACCATTACAATCATAAAAAACATTTCTACAAATTAAATTACATTTATGTCTTATTTAATTGTAGCTTTAGTAATTATATATATAAATTCGAAATTCTTTAGTTAAATTTGAATATCGGATAGGAAATGTTCTTATTGAGTTGTTGTTTTTTACTATATATTTTTTTACTCTTGCTGAAAATAATTAATTAAATAATAATCTACTTGGATTGGCTACTTGAAAAAAAGAAAAAGAAACCGAGCATACTTAAAAAAAATATTATGGCTCCACCCCAGAATTGAAACCATATCATACGAATAGTCTAAAGTTATATTCCTCAACATATAAAGTTCTTGTAGTAATATTTACCTTCAAAAATGTGAATCAAACTTGTGATCTTTAGCATTATGTACACAACTAAACCTTTATCAAATCACCATGGTGTGTCAAAAGTATGCATTAGTAAAGAGTATAATAATAAATGACGTTTTAAAAAATAAATAAGTAGTTGTTCTCTACTTCTCTGGTGAGCAATCTTTTTACATTTGTGATTTCCATATTCAGACTGAAATTTATGCAATCCATTATATGTTGTTACTATCCTATTATAAATATATAAAGATAGTAATAATAAGTCATTTTACAACATACAAATATATATCTTTATATTATTCAGTACTACAATTTGATATAAGATCTTTGGAAAAACTGCATATTAACAAAAAATGTATAATAATACTTGGTATTTAATACATCTGTTGATTTGTGGCAATTATGGCTTTTTTAGCCTGTTTTATAAAATGTAAACATTCAAGAATGTAGTGCCATATATCAACATTAGGAGGATATTAGCATGAAGAACAAAACTCTGAGAGTGAACAATAGAAATGATAGAAATTTAAACAAAGAGCCATTATAATGTGCTGTTTATACAAAGAGAATTAGAATATAAAGAAGGAAGTGTTTAAACACAAAAGTGGTCAGACACACAATAATGATATTGAGCAATTTTCATGCATTTTTTAATAGTGCTTATGTTTTTGTTTTTTCAATTAAAGATTTATTATCTAACATGACAGCTTCTCAAAAATTTTCATGATCCCCAAGAATTTTTCTGTGATGCCCCAAGGGGTCATGACCTACACCACTGCACTACCATCATTTCAGAAACTAATAGGACAGTACAAATTTTTTGTTGCTAGTTAATTGTTATTGTTAGCTTACTAATTTACCAGAGTTTCTCATTGAATTCATATTTAAAGATTCTAAATATGATATTTGTATATATAATATAAATAAGAATACCAAATTCTCCATACAGTAGTGCCATCAAGTGTAAGTAAGCCTTCATAATCAATGTATGCAGAAAGATTTGTGCATAAAATCCTTATCTTGTGCCTACTCATCCATCATCTCCAGATTAGTTTCTAGCTTGTTGCTTTCATCAGTGAGGAGCCTTGGATTTGAGAACCCTATACCTAGATCTTAGGATCTAATGTAACCTCCAGCAGCCACTTTTTACTTATTTGGTTAACTATAAAGCTAGGATCCCAAGATGAAAACACCATAATGTTTCCAACCCAAGCCCATTTGCTTGTATAGTCCTATAGATCTGAACTCAATTCTGCAACTATACATTTTGGTGTCTTTGGGTTTTTTAAAAAACCACAGTCACCATCCTTCTATGGGCAGGATAGGTATAAAACCATCAAAACATTATATGATCACCATTCCATATGCTTACACATGCTGTTAATAGGAGTACCAAACTCTCCATACAGTAGTGCCACCAAGTGCAAGCCTTTGTAATACAAGGCTCCTCACTGATAAAAGCCACAAGCTAGAAACTAGTCTGGAGATGTTGGATGATTAGGCACTAGATAGGGATTTTATGCACAAACCTTTTTGCAACCATTGATTATAAAGGCTTGTACATGGTGGCACTACTGTATGGAGAGTTTGTATTCTTATTAACAGCATGTGTAAGGATATAAAATGATGATCATGTAATGTTTTGATGTTTATATATAATCTAGTTTAAAGATGTAAATAAACATATCCATACAGTTTTCATAATGTTGCAAAAAACAAAGTGCATTTGAAACAAGAACTATTCTCAACTGAATGACAAAAAAGTATGTTGGATTTGTGTTGAAAAAAAGTATTGTGACAAAAAATTGTGGGTTAATAATGGAGAGGTCACTATATGTCTGAATAATGCTGTGAGTTATTGTACACTTTATTAATGAGCTACACTACTTAGAATTACAGATCAAGATGTTCATAGCTTACCTTAAATCACTGCTTACTAAGAAAAAATCTATCATAAAAAACTAGTCATGTATCATCAGAAATTTCTAAATATAAAGTATAATCCAGAAACATTGTTAGCCATGATCATAACAAACTGGTTTTACTGCTATCTAATATCCAATAATTTATTGGCATAATTTTGTGATAAGGGAAAAGAATGATGGCAGCAGTCTGTTAGTATTTTTTATTAAATGATAATGCTACAAAATCAAAAAAAAATCAACATCAATTCAATGATTAATTAAAAAGGTATTTTAAAAGTTACATTATTTATTTCTTGTTGTGAAGGCACTATTAATTAATGTTCAATTGCCATTTTGATATTTTTTTATTTTTTTGCATACAATTTGTCACCAGAAATAAGGAAAGATCTATTGATATAATGTGTTGACAGGAGATGATAAACTTAAGATGTAGATCACACACTTTTGTATGGACATTAAAATAAAACATATTATTGAAAGACAATCTAAGAATGTACAGTATAAGAAAAGTTTTCTATTTGAAAGTTTTAATTCATGAAAGAAAGTTGAGTTAATAAAGAAATATCAAAAAAATTGTGTTAAAATTCTAAAAAGTGTCATATAAATTCATCCCAAAATTAAGTAATTTCATATAATTTTGAATGAAAATAAAACTTTTGTTCAAAGTAAAGCTGTATTGACCAATTGAGTATTTATCATTTGTTTTCTGCTGTTATAAAAATGTCTTTACAATTTATAATCTACTATGTGCTTTTTCACATTATGAGATGACTAAATAATAAAATTATTGAATCCTTATAAAATAGAATGTTTTTATTTTCTTAAATGGGTCAGCAATATGAGATGGCATAAAGAGTTGAGGTCATGTAAAAGTCTGAGTTCGAATCCCTTATATATTAAATATATTTATGAAATGCCTTTGGATTGGAGTAGTTAATACATTCACCCACCAATCTGGGGTTTGAATTCAAGAAAAAATATTAGTTTAATATATTTTTCAAGTTCTACTTTTTTTAAAGTAGATGAATCATAACTTATTAAATATTTTACTATCTTGATGAACATCGTATTTAGGGTCTTCTGTTTCTGTATAGATGATTGATGGTGTAGATTTTGGCCTGTATTTGATTATTTAAAAGCTATTTTACTTTATCTAAAAAAAGTTACAAGTCATAGAAAAATCTAAAAATTAAGTAAAGCATATAAGTATAGACATAAGGGCATAATAGTTTATAAGTTAATGTATCCACTTTTCATGTCAATAACCTGAAGCTTAACTTCAAACCTGTTTTCATGCCTATACAAGGTGAAGGAATCAGCTCCATATTAGAAAAATGTTTAAGTCACATATTATGTAATCCATAATACATATATATATATATATTATGTTTTAAAAAGTGTATTTAAATAATTGTTGCTAATTTTAATATATAAAAATAAGTATTTTACAATATTGTTTCCCAATAAACATCACATAATCACCATTTCTTATGCTTGCATATAAACCGGCAAAACTCACCATACAGTATTGCCACTCAGTGCAACCAGATGATGAAATCTATTTTCCATTTTACTTCATTTTTTTTCTATACTAATATTTTCTGTAACTGCCTCTAAATGAAAAGGATATATGCGTTATATATATAAATTTAAAACTCTACACTACATTTATTTATAATACAGATCTAGAAAGTTAGTGATAACTAATTTTCAACATGGTATAGACTTTCTTAAGTAATCTACCATTGAGAATTTTTGTGTCTCCTTTTAGATTCTTAATATTCAGGTGAAACCCATTTCAACATTTTAATGTAATTTTTAAAATTGCTTTAAAAATGATATAAAAATCTCAAAATAATTCTTAGTAATGCATTAGTAAATAAAGCTAATACCTTCTCACAGTTATAATTCCTTTTCCCCTAATCTTATTAGTTCACATGATATATATATATTGTTAAAAGGTTGTCTTGACAACAGGTTGTGATTGTTGATTGATATTAATATTGGGATTGTCTAAGTATTGAGTGATTTTAATGATTATATATATAATATTTAAATACATGTATATTTTTTATACTAAACTCAATGTAATTATAAGGGATTTGAACTTAGACTTTCAAGCTCCCTACAGCCTAATCCATCTTATACAATGGATACACATGACCATGTACATGTGAAAAAGATAAACGATCTCCAATGTAAGTATTTTGTGCTGAATCAGCACTCATCAGTTGCTCCAGATCACTATCTCTCACACATATATACAATCAGTGCTCAGTTTATATTAAGATAGCAAATCTTCAAACTTTAATGGCAAGCTTCAATCTTTGCCACTCTCCAACTCTTCAGCCATCCATATCATTAACACTCTGAGGATGGAAAGCTCAAATCCATTGCAGATGCCAATATTATTGTCATACTTTGAGTCATTCTGATCCCTTATATATAGGATTTTAATATGTCCATTTAATAATACAGAAGAGGGATGGGTGGAGTACAGGATAAATATGTAATATTTAAATACATATATATTTTCTATACTAAACTTAATGTAGTTATAAGGGCCTTGAGCTCAGACTTTCAAGCTCCATATAGTTATCCAATCCATCTTATACAATGAATATACATGACTACATACATGTGAAAAATATAAATGATCTCATATATATATATACACATACATAACATTTTTGGTATTAGTTGAAAAATTTATTTCTGCAATAATAAAAAAAGATGGAACTATTACTAAAACAAGAAATGACATTATAAAATGTGTAAGAAGTTCTATCAAAAATTATATAGATAAAAGTTCTCAGCAGTTAGATCTTTCGCTGTCACCTTCTCCTCAAAATGATTCTATTTTTACTTTAAATAACGGTCCTTCATCTCCAATATCTCATACTTCTCATCCTAATTCACAAATTAATCTTATACCTGAATTCTTTACAGACGATTTGCATTAACATTTTCTCATTTTTATATATATATTATTATGTTGCTTAATGTTATTGCTGTTAATGTTAGAGGTTTAAATTCTATTTCTAGAGTTTATGCTATAATGCATTGGCTTCAGAAATGCAATTTTCATATTGCATGCTTTGGAGAGACGAAGCTACATAATCATTCCAGTTATCGAATTCGTGATTTAATGCAAAATCTTGGTTCATTTTATTATGTTCCTAATATATCTGCTTCATCTGGTGTTGCTTTGCTTGTAAGTAAGCATCTTGCTTTTAATGATATCAAAATCATGTATTTGGATCATAATTTTTTGATGACCAATATTACATTTGGAAGTTTTACTCTGAATATCATTTATTTATATGTTAAGAGTGAGTTCCTCTTTGCTCATTCTAGATTTAATAAAATTCTCTTTTGTCTTCAAATTCTTATCCAACTATATTTCTTGGTGATTTCAATATGTGTTACATGCATTTTAATAATAAATTCCTACATCTTTTTAATAGAGTATTTTTATCTGGTGAAGGATGTTTTCCTCTTAATGCATTTTCCTTTTATACTCGTCGCACCACTTCTTTAATTGATCTTCTTTACTATTCTCCTGAACTTCACCTTGACATTTCAGCAAAGCTTCAGGTTGTTCCTTTCTCGGATCATTTGGCTATGCATGTTGCATTGTTGATTGATACTTCCTTTGTTGCTCAGTCTCATAGTTCTCTTACAATAAGGCTCTTAAATAAATTAACAGCTCCTGCTTCAATTTTTTCGGAGGCATATATTCTTTTTAGAAAAGTGGATATTCTTTCATTACCTCCCATATCGGCATGGTCTTCTTTTGTTGGTATTCTCAGTTCTATTATTAATTCTTATACTAGAAAGACAAAAGGTCCAAAGTTTTTACTTAAGCAATTGGATGATATTTCATCCAAACTTTCTAATCTTTCTTCTTTTGATTCTACCATAGAAAATATTATGCAACTTAAAGTGCAGTATCATGATATACAGAAATCTCTTGCTCATTATGTGGCTATTAAACGGTCTAAAATTTTTCTTCAAAATCATCATAACTGGACACGAAGTTATATTAGATGGGCTTTAGGTGCTTATTCTAGACCTACTCCATTAATGATTGACACAGGAAATAAAGTATGTTCTGGCCCTATTATGTTGCTTGAACTATGTAATCATTTCAAAACTAAGCTTCAAATGTTGCCTTTTAAAATTGGCGACATCTGGAATGAATCTGAGCTTGATTCTAGTCATAATATAACTGAAACTATGATTATTCAAAAATTAAATTCTTTTCCAGACAATATACATCCTGGGATTCATGGTATTCCCAGGTTTGTCCTTCTTCATCTTTCATTTTTTACAGCTCCAATAGTTCATAATATGGTTGATATTCTAGCTAATGATTTTGTGAATATTCCTGATCTCTATCCGGTGGCGATGGTCCCTTTTCTTAAGAAGAAATTAACTCCTTCTCCATTATCTAATATTCGTCCTATTTCTATGACACCTCTTTTGATAAAGACTATTGAATCTATTGTTAAAGATCATATACAAAATAATATTTATCTTCATTTATCAAAATTTCAATTTGCAAAGAAGGGTCATTCAACAACTGAAGCTGTTCAGCTTTTTCTTCTTCTTATTGAGTATATTAGGCGTCATAATAAATCAAAACCTGTGGTCGTTCAATTGGACTTCACATCAGCCTTTGATTGTGTTCTGCCTTCTGTTTTGTTTCAGATTCTTTGGGATTATCAGGTTCCTACTCCATATGTCCATATTATAGCCAATCTTCTACTTAACAGGTCCATCTTTACTTCATTGGATGGTAAACTTGCAGATGGTTTTCGTCCGCATCTCTCAGTGCCACAGGGATCTCCTCTTGCCACATTATGTTTTATTACATATTTAAATCCATTACTTTTACAGATAGAATCTAAACTGCCTGGTATCTATGTTCCTGCTCTTAAACAGACTATTCATCATATTTCTTATGTTGATGATGTCTCTGTCTTTCTTCCTGATAAATCTTTTCTTCCAGCTTTGTTGCAAATATTGGACTCTTTTTCTAATACTTTTAATCTTCATATTAATGTTACAAAATCTGCAATGTGGAAAATTAAATCTGGTTTATCAATTATTTCCACTTTCACAGCCAAGCCTCAGTCTTTCCTTGGTTTTCCAATAGTTTTATCTCGTTCAGTAATTACAAGGCAGATTCAAAATATTATTCTTGATAAAACAAAAAGGATAGTTGCATCGCTTGTTAATATAAATATTTCGCTTATGGGTAAGGTTACACTCTTGAACTCTTTGGTATATTCAAGGCTTAGTTATTATTTACCAATTATTAGGCCAACAAAGCGTTTTGAGAGGGCTATAAATTCGCTTTGTTCAAAATTATTTTGGAAAAATAAGATCGTAGCCATCAGTATTGCTAAAATTCAAATGCCAAAGCTTTTAAATGGTCTAGGTTTGCACTCGGTCTCAACTCTATATCTTCAGAGATCTATATCTTTTCTTCGTGTAACTTGTCTAAAGCTTGCTCAGTTATCCCTTCCTTTGGTTATTGATCCTACAGATACGCCACCTCCATTTTCAAGTTATTGGATTGCTGATTTATGGAAGTCAGTTATTAAGTCGATACCCTCGGTTCAAGTTGCGCTTGATGGGAAATTGACATTCTGGGATGTTTATAAATTAAAATTTCCACATTATACTCCTCTTTTGACTTCATTAGGTGTTTCAAATAAAGTTCTCTTGCGTAAAATGAAACTTCTTTTCATTGAAGCAAGACATGTTGATTTTGTACTTAAATTAAATTTAAATGCGCTCCCAACAAGTTATTTTTTAGTGACCAGCAGAGGCTTCATTAGGATTTCGTCTCAGTGTCAATTGTGTAGATTATATGATGAGACAATTCTCCATATTTTCTATATCTGTCCTGCTCTTAAGTCGATTAGGGACTTTATTGTTGCAAATATCTCTCTGGATCTTAGGGATGCTCTTTCTGTTTCTAACACTCTTAAGAAGGGATCGTTTGCAGCAATAAGATTATCTATCTTTATAACATTTTCTTTATGGTTGACACGTTGCAGACTCATCTTTGGTCATTCTCAGGACTCGGCTCTAAGTGTCTTTATTAAGCTTCTTGATCAAGTCAAGCAGCGAGACTCTCTGCTTTCGCCTGTGAGTCTTCATGATGATACTTGGGTGAAAGTTTTATTTTCCTCTTAATCTTATTAAGATACACTTTTCTCTACATTGACTTTTTCAAGTTTCATTCTGAATGCTATGTAAATTTTTATAAAGTTTAACTGTATATTACTATGTTACTATGTTTAATAAATATATTTTAAAACAAAAATTATATAGCAAAGGAGAACAAGGAACCTACAACTACTATGTCTTCTGAATTGCCCAGCATTTTAAATAAAAAAGTGAGAAATGCACTTAACTTTATGAAGAAGAGAAAAACTCCAATTAATGATGGAATTATAATTGATATCTTAAAAGAAGCAGGTGAAGAAATAGAAAAATTGTGGCAAAGTTATATACCAAACGTCTAAATGATAAAGGTGTACCAGGTGATTGGATGAATGCAATATTAATATTTAAAAAAGATGAAAAGGAAGATATTAGAAATTACAGATCTATCAGTCATTTATTAGTTTTATACAAAATTTTTATCAAAATAATTACAACTTGTCTACAATGAACTTTTGGATTTTAACCACCCAAAAGAATAAGTTGGATTTAAAAGTGGTTTTAGTACAAAGGATCAGATCCAGGTGCTGAGAGAAGTTATAAAAAAGACCAATGAATATTAATTGTCATTATGTGTTGGATTTGTAGATTATGAAAGGCATTTGATATTATAAGCATTTCTTCAGTGATTAACATTGGTTCACTAAGGTATAGACCCAGGATATTGTTATATTCTGAAGAATATTTATAATAATGCAACAGCAATAATTAGGTTACATATTGGTATCAAAAAGATTAACATTGAAAAGAGTGTATGACAGGGTCACTCCATATCTCCCAAAACTTTTTATAGCAATTTTGCAAGAAGTATTTTGTGGATTAAAATAAAAAGCTAAGGGAATAAAAGTAAATGAAGACTATTTAAATCATTTAGATTTTGCAAATGATGTAGTTGTTTTTGCAAATAATGCTTTAGTTTCAGGAAATGTTGCAAGAGATATCAGATGAAAGTAAAAAAGTAGGATTAAAGGTAAATGTTAAAAAGACTAAAGTAATGTTGATTTTCTTAAAGGAAGAAAACAAAGATTGATAATAATGAGTTAAAAGAAGTTAACAACATAATGGATGAAATTAATCATAGAATTAAACTTGGTTGGAGTGAATTTTGGTAGAAATACCTTAATTTTCAAAGGAAATATGACTATGTGTTTGAAAAGCAGGGTTTTAAATAAATGTATGTTACTAGTTTTTACTTATAAATCTGAGACTTGGATACTTAACAGAAGAGCTATAGAAAGACTTCAGTCAATTAATGAAGTATAGAGAGGTATACATTAGAAGTTAAAAGAAGAGACTGAAAATAAAATACATCTGTAAGACAACAAACAGACTGTATTGACATCACTGAAAGAGTTAAAAGTCTATAGTGGAGTTGGGCTGTAAATATTGCTAGAAGAAATGATAATAGATGAACAGTTGAAATCTTAAACTGGATTTCAAATGATTGTAAAAGACCTAGAAAGAGGTCACATGTGAGATGGATGGATGAAATGAAAGAATGTGGTGGGATGACATGAAGAAAAGAGGTTAGAAATTGTAGAAAATGTATTGAATTTGGAGAAATCTTCCAACAAAAAAGCTATTATAGGTTAATGGAGAAAACTTATTTAGCGTCAAGAGGATTATCAATTAGTAGTAACTGATAGTTTCTGATGACATCTAAAGGTAAAATATTTGTTTACATGAATATAATCTCCTTATTACTATTCTTTAATATAAAAGCAATCCATGGAAATATTTAATTCGATATATATAGAATATTAAATAAAGTTTAGATTATATAACTTTCAAAACATCAAGATTATAATTTTTTTATTAAAATTGACTTTTAGTAACATGATTTAGCCATGTTAATATTACTATCCATAGAATTCCCGAAAATCATTACTAGTTCCATAGTTCTACAATATCAATACTTTTTCTATCACTTTTTTTAATGCCCAACTTCGGTATCAATAGAATTGTGCAAAACACTATAATTTAAACAATTTAATCTCAGTTGTGAAATTTATAAAGACATTCTGTATCAAATTTTTTTTTACATATTTTTCATCATAAATTTTGTCAAAGCATAATGTTATGTATGTGTATAGTCATTAATTCTTTGAACCCTTTTTTATTGTTGTTTCTTTTTTGTTGTTTTTGTTTGCTGTTTATCAGAGAAATTTTAAAGCTAATTCTTTAACTTATGCATACTAGGAATAAATAATGTATGCATTGTTACTTTTGTTTATTAAAAATGTATAAGTAAATGCCACAAACAATGTTTTGAGAGCAAAGCTTTATATTTTATTTGTCATAATGGAAGTATTTGGGTGTAATTCACAATCATGAGATTTGGTTCCAATGAGTAGCAAAACATACATAATATACATATTTAATTTACATATATATATATAGTACAGACATTTCTCAAAACAGATATGGAATATATACACAAATCTATAATACTATTTTATTAGTAAACTTTACACATTAAACAAAAAAAATAACCATAAATTAATAAACTGAATTATAGTGAATTACTTGTTTTATTTCTTTGTAGCTCAATGGCTCTATTTAATTCATGATCAATGTTGCAATTAATTTTTAGAAAAAAAAAACTGTGAATAAGAAGTAACAGTTTTTTCAAAAGCTTATAGACTTTTTTAAAAAACAATTTAAGCCATAAAAAGGAGGGAAATCATTTAAAAAATACTAATGGCTTTATTCTTGGGAGTTCATAAGAAGTTTGAGTGCCAAAATACTAAGCACCAGAATCAATTGTGGGACCTCCCGATCACAAATTGGTTGCTGTACCAACTGCATCAAACCACACAGGGCATAAAAATGGTAATGGCTCTTGGAACCACCCTCTATTATTATTAAAACTAAATTCGTTCATTCACTGATATTATCACTTTAATTATTTTTTATCACCACTTTGTTTCTAAATGACCAACTTTCCAAGTATTTAAAATTATTATTTTAAGCTACATTCGCTTCATCTATTTTTCTTTATTTGTTTTAAATCAAATACTATTCAAATAATATAGTGGCAATATGTAGATAAATGATATAAATATTTAAAATTTTTTTAAAAAACTTTTATATTTTATTAGGGCTAGCAAATGAGTTCAATCTTTGATAATCATATAAATATTATTTCTCCAGTAAACCCCCTTCACCTTTTTGTGTTTGTTCGAAGACATATTTATCATTGTGAAGATATAGAATTCATCCATATTGTTGTTTATCCTCATCTACTTTCACCCCCATCCACTTCAGTTGAATAAAATATCCAGTTGTTTAATTTTCTCACTATCCTAAAATTCTCAAAAAACTTCAATGCTCTAAAGTTCAGAAATATCAATATGTATCTTATGCTCCTCTTCATGCTGATCTTCACTTTTAAAAATATATCTGTATATCTAAAACCTTTACACATCTACCACTACATTTTCTCTCTTGATTATTCGATCCTTTTTTAGTTGTTGCCAAAATCATTTTTATTCCTTCATTTTCAATTCTTAAAGTCTAAATACCTTTGCAAACTTGCATTAATTTATGTCCTATGTTTTTATATTTGCATCAGTGTAAGTCATTGAGACTGTGTTATATTCCAAGAGTACTTTGTGCTGGCAAAGTATAAAGATACATTTATCAGAAGTAATTTTACATCTGATTTCATTACATATTGTTTATTTGGGGTTATTTCTTTAAGATATATTGCAATAGCCATCTCATACTTGTGTTCACACTTAAGCTTAAACTCGATCTTAAATCAAATATTCTCTTCAGAGTTTCTGTAATATTTGCAGAAGTATTACAATTCTATGACACTCAAATTAAAAGCCATTTATTTCAATTTGAGTAATCAATAGACATCAAATGGTCTGCCAATTAAATTTTCAGATTAGTTTGTGGCTGTCAGAACTCATCTGTGAATCAAATCTGCTGTCAGTTTATTATTCAAATAAAATACTTAGAAGCTATATCTGAAGGTTTGAACTTAAGCTATCAGCTTGTCGAGTTATATGATCCTGTCATTAGATCAACAACTATTTGCATACACTTCTTTTGGACAAAAAAATGTCAATACAAATAATGCACAAATAGATAGAAAACTATTAAAGAATGTTTGGTGTCTACACCCAAAATATAATCTTTAAATATAAATGGCTTCCCACAAAAGAAAAAATGGATATTTTCCAGGTAAAATATGCCAAGCGATACAACTTTTTGAATATATACAACAAAATTCCATATGAAATTATCCATAGTAATAGAATGACATGTTTAAATTGCTGATAAACAATTTTTATTTGTTGAAAGTAAAATCAGGTGTTACTTTGAACTTTATTATTGTTTAAATTTCTAAAATGATTGGAAAACAAGCTGAAACAAAAAACGATCTCTTGCTTTACCTTCGTTTAGAGATCAAGTTATATATATCGTGGTCTTGTATTACAGCTTGGTTGAAGTCACTAACAAGGTGCTATATGGATATTTCTCCTGATAAAATTTAAATACATCTAAAGTTCTGTATATACATTATACCTATATTGAAATATTACAGATTCCAACTGAATTCTGCTCATATTAGGGGTCAGAGTGACTTAGTCAACATGGGTATGACACAATATTGGCATCAACAAGGTCTTTGAGCATACCATCACCAGGTTTTTAATGTTATGGATGGTGAAGAGTTGGATAGTGGAGAAGATTGAAGCCTGTCCATTAAACATTGAATATTACATCTTAATATACATAAGTGTGGTAGATGATGATCTGGATCAACTGATGAGTGTTGGTTCAACACAAAATGTTTATTGGAGATCATCTATCTTTTTCATGTGTGTGTTGTCATGTCTATTGGTTATATAAGATGGAATGAATAACAGATGAATACTAGAGATCATTTATCTTTTTCACATGTATGTTATCATGTCTATCAGTTATGTAAGATGGAGTGGATAGCTCAAGGGAGCTTGAAAATCTGTTTTCAAATCCTCTCTAATTAAATATAATGTTGATATATAGTTGACAGTGCAATGTTTTATTGTGCTTTATGTACTAAAGAAAGTTTGAAATAACTTGGGAAAAAATAGTGTTAATCATATAATGAGCTTCAAAAGTAAAACTGATATTTAAATATATCAAAAAATGATCACTGTGTATAAATTGCCTATATTTGATTTGTATGTAAATAAATTATTAAAAAATTAATTTTGAATTCAGAGTTCTACTGACTCAGATATAATTTCATATACAATTAAAGATGAGATGGCTATTGTTTTGTTTATACTAAAAAGATGAGAAAAAAGTTGTAGGTTTATAAACAAGTATATGCCACATCTTTGTTATAATATGCAAGTGTATTTCAGAAGGTTAAAGCATTGAATCATAATAACATCTAGGTTTTACAATGTTTACTTTATTTGAAAACAAATCAAGAAGCTTTGAATCTGTTCTGTTATAACTTTGTATTACCAAATATGTACTACAAATATGATAATACTATTATGGTCATAAATATATTATATATTTGTGTATTTATTTGTGTATATATATCTCATATTCTGTGAAAGAAAGCCCCAAAGTGTAGTGGTTATTTAATCCACTTGAAATAATTATCTATGATTATGAGATCCAAGACTGGCTAAACTTTGAAATATTTTTCACTGCATTAGCATGAGTAAAATATTTTCCATATACATCTGGGTCTCGTTTTATGCGGTAGATAGGTTCTGCAAAAAATGCCCATAAAAGAAATTGCACAAAAATAGACTTAACTTACATTGAAAAATGTGGGATATGTTCCATAATTTTCGAAAATCACATAAAAGCAACAAGGTAAAATTACTTTAAAATTTGCATTAAAAAAATAAAGTATGACTAATAAAAAATTAATACAAGACAAACTTTTTTTATTAACTATTTAATTTTATTCAAAACAATATGATTTTATGTGTAATTTATTTTACATTTTTTTAGACATATTTTAATCATTATTGCTATTTAACAATATGTGGATACGTTTGAGAACTGATAAGAAATCAGATTCATTACAAAAGGAAATACAATTAGTATGAACTTCAGTCTTGTGCTGAGTTTAATAAGTGCATCAACTGAGAAGTTTCGTTCATGGCTTCAAGTCACTCTAAAACCATCATTATCGTAGTGAATTTATGGTCTTTTTTAAAATGTACTGTAAGGCTCTGATTTGTTACTGCTCATTTTGAACCAAAGAGAGCACTTGACATTCAAAATGAAAACGTATATTTTAGAGTGTTTTTTTCCGTATTTTTTTTACATATTATAAACTGTTTTGATAAAATCTGCTGAAAATATAATTATTTTAGAAAAACAGATAAGATTTTAGTAAAAATTCTTTGTTTTTACAGGAACGTAAATTGAGAAAGAAATCAACGATGGATGCAGCATTTTCTAATAGGTTATGAACATTCTTTTTAGATTATCCACTATATAATATTTTTATAATTATAAATAGAAATTTATTTTTGAAAAAACTTTTGTTCACTTTTACAATTTGACAAATTATTAATTTTCTTTTTACAAACAAATCTAATATTAAAAGATGAATATATTTTTTACTACTGATTCTGTAATTGAACCAATCAAAAGTTTAAAACTTTAATTCACTCAGCCAATAAAAAAATTTTCAGTCTAAAAGTTAATGGTTTTCTGTCGACAATGTAATTGGTGATTAAGCTTTGAGATGATGATTTTTACTAACTGCTTATGAAGCTTGTGATATCCAGATATACAACTATTTAGCTCTCATTGGAATTTAAGAGCTCATTCATAATTCATGTCTTTAACAAGAAAATGATTGTCCAATTGATTAGAAAGTTGAAGACTTTCTCAAATCATTTTTGCTGTGAAACGAACATGTTCTAATTTTGTTTCATTATCTTTTTCTAAATCTTCTACAGTATCGTAATTTATTACCAAGCCTTTTTCCAACAGGCATTTAAAGTATGTAAAATATAATGTGTGTATATAAAATGGGGAAATCTGATTTTAAGTGAAATATGATTTTCTTTATCACATAAAAGAAAACCACATGAAAAGATATTAAGAAGAAACATAAATAGCATAACTTCAAAATCGCATTAAAAAAATCCGCATAAAACAAGACCCAGGTGTATATATTCTATAGCCAATTAGCTATATTTATCCAATAATGGTTGGTAAATTAATGTAAGAACTAATATTAGTCACAGTTAAATATGAGTGAAGTTGATAAACTAGCCTTAAAAATATTATGATTGTCACATGATATGGTGTGTGGGCTGGAGGGGACAGCTTAACATACTCTTATAAGATATCAATCCAAAGTTTATTTTTTCTATAAAAATAGATGGTAGATAAAAATAACACCTTTAAATGAGAAACAATAATAAATTATCTATTGATCATTAAAAAATCTATGTCTAGTGATGAAATTTTTTAAAAATCTTCAGGAGATCAAAATAAAACTATTATATAAGAAACATTTTAAGATTTCTTTTTCTTAATATGAAGATTTTAATTTTATTATAAATATTTTTATTAATACTCTATTATTTGTGATGTTATCATTTTTATAAACCCTATTAAGAGAGGAATTAATAGTGATAATGATTAGTTAATCTTTAAAACAGTCTAACTTTTCAGATGAAATATTTTGTACAATTGTAATATTAGGCAGGGGAAACTTTTCTAATTTACATTTATAAAGTAACTATATGACTTTTTTTCACATTTAATTTAAGCTGCATGACATATTAGTGACATCTGTTATCATTCATTCTTATAATGGCAATAATGATTTAGCAAATGTTGGCAATATCAGAATTTTTTAACCAATATTTTAGTCAATTTGTTAATTGGTTTATGGGCAAGATTACTAAGTGTATATAGTTTCTCAATTAGTTTATGGTTTAATTTTAAATCCTTACAGAGTTGAATTTTTGATGTTATCATTTTGACTTCAGACTACTAACTACTTGATAACCCACAATTCCTCCTTGTAGTCAGACCATCTAGATAGAAACTGTTCATAAGATTTTGTTTAAAATCTGTTATCTATTAATTAAACCAACGTTCCCATTAATGGCAACGAATGATGACAGGTAGCACAACCTAATTAGATACGTAGATGCAGAGATGTGGACAGCAAAGGAGGCAATTCAAGGAGAAATGGGATGGTCAAGTTTCTATATGAGATGCAAAAAGTAAAATGAAAATGTTTGGTAGATTGCAGTTTATGGATAATAAAAGAATAGCCAAAATAGTGTTTAATTGGATTATGAGTAAAGGGCAGGTAACAAGATGGGTGAGAAAGGTAATGCGGTATGCAAAAGATTTGGATAAAGAATTTATATCGGTATACTTGTATAAAAGGTGGGATGATTGTGTTAGGAGGATTGTTGAGTGTTATAGTGGTAAGGAGTGGGATAAAAGAATAGAAGCATTAATAAAAAAAATAGGGAGTTGGAGAGATGGAGAAGTAGTGTGGAGGGTAAGAAGAGTTTAAATATATATAGAAGTAAACGGAATATTGGAAGCAAGTTAATTTATGATAATAGTAAGGAAAGTAGTTTATTGTTTAAGGCTCGAACGGGATCTTTAGCAACAAGAGAATATACATGTAAATGGAAAACTATGGGTGATTTAGCGTGCAAATTGTGTAAGGAAGGTATAGAAAATATTAGACATCTGTTGATTGCATGTAAATGCTTGAAAGCAGAAAGGGTACAGATAATGAAGTTATGGGAGAATAGGTATGAACAAAGTGACAATACAGAAAGTGAGTTAGTAGTTTTTATGCTGGGTTTGCGAAAAGATAAGGGGGATTTAGATTTAAAGGCCATAGAGTTGACAAAGACTATGTTGTGGAAATGGGATGGGGCAGAATATGGGAAGACTTAGAGTGGGGAATGGAAAATAAAGTGGCTAACAGGTTTAACTGGGCATAGTTGCTGAGATATTCTTGACTTCGTTTAAGGAGAAGCCAAATACATCACATCACATCACATATACAAACATACACAAGCTGTAGATGTATGATCTTTTTTTTTTTTGCATATTTACGTTTGCATCAAATTTTTTTAACTATCTAGAAATATTACACGAGTAATCAATGGTGGTCATTAGACAGATCTTGCACTTAATCCAAGTTATTGTAGTACTTAAAGCTCAAAAGGCTTACTTTTTTATCTTCACTAAGCGTATTTTTATCGCACTTTCAATAACTGTGATATTCTAATTCTTAGTAAATTTTTAATCGATTATAACAAAAAACCTAACACATTCAAGCAGTTTGTTCAACAATTAAAAAAATTATAAATGAAAAAAAAAAGTATATATGTATGTTTATTTGTTGACATAAATACTTGTTTGACACTATGCTAAAATCATGTTAAGGCTTTAAAAAATTGTACGTATTAAAAAAAAAAAAACATTTGACATAAATAAATTACACAGTTTGAATCATTGACAAGTAGTCATATGACTAATGACTTTGCAAACATCTTCTTATTCCCAAACCTGACCTATTAATCATTGAATTTGGATAATTAGATATGTCACATTAATTGTTATTAAGGTTTTACTTCAACATAATTTTATATTTAAAATTAATAATCAGTAAAACAATTAGTAATCTTTCATTCTTAATTTAATATACAATTTGTTTTTTATATTAAATTTTATTTTAAATATTGAATGTTTTTTTTTAAAATTATTTAATTACAATATGATAAAAAATATATACCGCCATCAACTATACGTTACCATGATTTTTATTGGAACAGCCCGACAATTTGGATGATTTACTCATTATCAAAAAATATGGAAATTCTCTACATTTTTCACTATCGCAAATGAATCGCCATCGTTTATAAAAAGGAACTTTGCTTATAAGATTTATTGGCTAATCTACCCATTAATTGTCCACTATTTTGTAAAGAGACTTTTTGAAATCATAAACTTACTTTTTGATCATCTAATTGCATATATGCTGACCACATCTATTTTTTAAAGAATATTAGTTACATTTAATGAAATGCTTACTTATAACCATGTGATAAGATTGAGTTGGGAAACTCTACCAGCTGACTTCTATTTATTACAATTATTGTAGCCTAGAGATCTCGTAACTATTTAGTGAGATTAATTTTTTAATTAACTAAGTTGTTAAAAAAAACTTTTGTTTTTCAAACAATTCTTCTAACAAGTCAATCAAATGTATGTATGCGAGTGCATAATTTTGGAAATGCTTATTTGTTTTTATAATAAATAGTAAAAATCATATACAACAGCTATACATATATATTAATAATAATTACATATAAAAAGCCTTTTTTGACACATGGTTTCGTGTTCTTTTCAAATGTTAAGCATCTATTTTAACATTAACCAATAAAACACCATATAGTGTTCTATAATGAAAGTAAAATAACAAAATAAAGCATCAGTAATATAAAGTTGTATAATATATGTATTATTTATTCTGTATATTGTTACATTAGATAGTCAATTCTTTGAAGTTATATTGGATCTTAATATGAAGATTTTCTTTTATTTTGCTAATATTTTATTTTATTTTCATTATAGAACACTAGATGGTGTTCTATCTGCAATAATTGGTTAATGTTAAAATAGATTCTTAACATTTGAAAGAGGCATAAAACCATATGCCAAAAAATCCTTTTTATCCATAATTATTATTAATATATTTATTTAGCTGTGTTGTATGTTATTTTTATTATTTATTATAATTCATATGAAAGAATAGCATAATGGATTTCATTAATTTTTATTTTTGATATTAATTTTTTATTCCACTTTTTTTATCTGATATCAGCATGAATCAGCATAATTCTACAAAACTTCTTAAGCAATAGAAATTTGATAAACAAATTTAAGTTACAAGATCATCAAAAATTTTTGATTTCATTTTACTTTGAATTGGTATTAAATATTATTATATTATTATTATCAAAAATAACTCAAATAACAACCTTTATGTTGAAACCTGTTTTCTTCCAATTTACAGTCTTAAAATATGTAAAATAGAAATAATTGTGTAGAAAATGTATAAATATCTCTAGCAAAACTAAATTTTTGAATTATTACTTCCATAATTTTATCAATTATATAAATATTAATAAAAGCTTTTTTCAATATTTGAGATTTTAATATATTATTTATAACTGATGTATACAATAATTTAAAGTATTTTTATGATCCATAGTCAAAATTCACTTCTAAATTCTAACTGCTCTTTTGACTTGTCAAAATCAATTTTATTTTTTAAAGATGTGCATAAAATTTTAATTAAAGTGAAAGGCAGAAATCTCTCACATGCACTTTTAGAATGCTTATATGACAGCCAATCAGATGTAATGCTGACTGTGTAGGGAGATCTCAAGTCACAACACAAGACAGATAGTTTACAAAAAAAAAGGTGGTAAAGCAGTAAGATATGCTGCTGGAAGTGGATCTACTTAATCTTTATTGCATTTGTTGAAAATCCCTATTTTTGTTTTTAAGAGTATACAAAATTGATAACATCTTCACAGATTTCTTTCTACTTCACTTGCTAGATCCTCCAAGTAATTTTTCATGTTTAATTTAACATACTTTAATTCAGTTATCAGTACATCTAAAATTTCATCCATAACTTTTTGGTCTACAAACTTTTTAATTAGTTTCTTCTTCTTTTAGTTTTTTTATGAAGTCAAATTAAAGTCCATCAATTTTTTAAGTTTTATTCAATATTTTGAATAAAAAATTTTGAGTACTTTACAAAGTTATGTTAATATTCTGAGAAAATTTAGAATAATAGCTAACTGTTTTTGAGTATAAAAGAAAATATTGTTGTTGTTTTTTTTTACTATCCTTTGTTTTTAAACTGCTAAATAGCAGTTTTATTTTATGATGATAATTAATTTTGTATTGATGACAGTTTTATATATTTTGATGCATAGGCAACAAGTATAGTTTTACCTTGATATTTTTTTTAATATTAAATGTGGTAGTTGAGTATAATACAAATATATAAACATAATTTTAGCAAAGTATAATGTAAATTAGAAATAATAATGTGAGATTAATTAAATTTCTTTGAAACAAAGGTTAATAAAACATGATGTGAAGTAATGCACTGTGACTTCATATACAGTCAGGAATCTCTTAGTCACTATGCTCAGAGAAATCTGTTAGCCATTTTACCATCCCTCTTTCCAATTCCCACCCTAAGATTTTCCATATTCTTCTTTATCATGCTCCATCCCATTTCTGCAACATAATCTTTGTCAATGCTATAGCCTTTATATGTAAATCCCCCTTATCTTTTCCCAAATCCACCATAAAAACCAATAACCCACTTTCTATATAATCACTTTGTTAATATTTATTCTTCCACAACTTCATTATTTGTAGTCTTTCTGCTTTCAGGCATTTACATTTAATTGACAGTTGCATAATATTTTCTATGCCTTCCTTACACAACTTACAGACTAAATCACCCACATTTTTCCATTTATATGTATATTCCTTTGAGCCATAAACAATAAACTACTTTCTTAAATTAGCTCACACCCAATATTCTGCTTACTTCTATAAATATTTAAACTCTTTTTTCTCCATATTAGTTCTCTACCTTTCCAATTCCTTATTCTTTATTAAAGCATCTATTCTTCTAACCCATTCCTTATCACTATAACACACAACAATCTTCCTAATGTAATCATCCCACCTTTTGTATAAGTATACTGACATAAATTCTTTATCCAAGTCTTTTGCAAACCATATCACATTTCTCACCCATCCTGTTGCTTGCCCTTTATTCATAGCCCAATTAAATACTATTTTGGCAATTCTCTTATTATCCATAAACTGCAATCTACCTAACACTTTCATTTTACTTTTTGCATCTTTCTTATATAAAAACTTGACCATCCATTTCTTCTTGAATTGCCATCCACACATCTGCATGTCTTCCTACTTATCTTTGTACTTTTTCTAAGTTATCTAATACCCCTTTACTAACACATAATGCATCATTACCATAAGTTAACCCTGGTACTGTTACTCATTTTTAGCTACATCATACTTATATGAAAACACTGTTAATTTCATTATCAATTCCTTTCTTTTTATTGCTTCATTTATCAATTTTTGCTCCCATTCATCCAAACAATATCTCTGATTACTTAAGATGATTCCCAAATAATTATACCTATTCACTACACTTAACTTTATATCCCCCAATACAAATTCTTTGTCTTCTCTTTCCCCAGTATTAATCATCATTACTTTTGATTTTTCCTCACTAAATTTAATCCCCATCTCTTTACTCACCTTTGTGCATATCCTCAGAATAACTTCCATATCTTCTTTTCTTTCTGTGCACAAAAAGATATCCACAAATAAAAGACCTGATAATGTATATACTACCTTGCCACCTATTAATGATATCTCTACATGTCTTCCTAGTTTTTCTATTGTTTTCCCCATTTCTCTCAAATACAACAAAAACAAAATAGGTGATATAGGACATCCTTGCCTTAGTCTCACCACATTTTTAACTTTAAGTGATTTTATATTCCCTAATTGATATATATATTAATTATTTTCATATAATCTCTTAAGACATTTATTTTATAAAGCACTGTCTTTATAAATGGGAATATTAATAAGTCAATAAGTAAATATACATGTGCTTTGTAGATTTAACTATAAATGAATACTCTCACTTTCCAAACACAAGATAAAGTTTTTGTGAAAAGATAGAATGAATCCATCTATCTTTTCGACCAAACATTTATGTATGGGCAAATCTTAATTATTTGGAAATGAGAGCATGAAGATGTTAATTGATCACTTTAAATTACTTTTACTATGCTTGAATGAATGATGCCTGTGAAATTTCTAGAATTTACAATATTTCATTTTTATTAAATTAAACATATGTATATAAGACATTTATTTTATATAGTGCTATGTTTTTATAAACTGTGATATTAATAAGCCAATAAGCTAATGTACATGCGCTTTGTAGATTTAACTATAAATGAATACTCTCACTTTCCAAACATAAGATAATGTCAGGTGTCATTCATCAGGCATAGTAAAAAGTAATTCAAAGTGATTAACATCTTCACGCTCTCATTTTCAAATACTTAAGATTTGTCCATACATAAACATTTGGGTCGAAAAGATAGATGGATTCATTCTATCTTTTCACAGACTTTATCCTTGTGTTTGGAAAGTGAGAGTATTCATTTATAGTTAAATCTACAAAGCACATGTGCATTAGCTTATTGGCTCATTAATATTAGTTTATAAAAACATTGCACTGTATAAAATAAATGTCTTATTTGCATATATTTAATTTAATAAAAATTACATATTGTAAATTCTAGAAATTTTGCAGGCATCATTCATTCAGGCATAGAAAAAAGTAATTTAAAGTGATCGATTAACATCTTCACACTCTCATTTCCAAATATTTAAGATTTTCCCATACATAAATGTTTGGGTCAAAAAGATAGATGGATTCATTCTATCTTTTCACAAAGACTTTATCTTGTGTTTGGAAAGTGAGAGTATTTATTTATAGTTAAATCTACAAAGCACATGTGCATATAATCTCTTAATAATATCCATTAAAGCTCCATCCATTCCCAAATTTACTAAACTTATCCATAATCTATTTATTCTTATATATCTTCTCTACATCTTTAAAAAACATATATAATTGTCTACCTGTATTTCTACTTATATTTATAAGTTGTGTGACTACAAATAAACTATTTCCTATATACCTATCTGATCAAAAACCATCCCTGCATTTCTCCCACTATATTATTTTTTTCCATCCATTTTATGACCCTTCAAGCTACTAAATATACAAAAAGTTTATATAATACTGACATTACCACTATCAATCTATCATTGCTTAACTTTCTATGATCCTAACCCTTTCTTTTAAATAGTAGCTTTACTCTTGTTTACTGCAACTACCCAGAAAATCTCTCTTCTGTGCCATCTTATTAAAACATGATAATAGTTTTAATTTTGCCCATGCACTAAATTCATTACCATCTCTGCTGTCCATCCATCCAAATCTCTTGCCTTTCCACTTTTCAATTTCTTTCCTGCCTCATTTGTTTCATTTTCTGTAAACCTAATATTTCCATTACTATATGCTTTCATGTTTGATATCTATCACTCTATCCTTCACATCTAACATCTTTTCTATATCCATTACCTACTTATTTAAAATTGTCTCTAATTTTTTTCTAGAGCTACACTCTATTCCCTTATTGTCTAGTAATACTATTTTTCTCTCCCCTACATTCCTTCTTTTAATGTACTTTCAAAATTTTTTCTCCCCATCTCTTCCACTTATATTAATATCTTCCAACAATTTATTATTCAATTTCATTCTCTCTATATAATTATCTATTTTAGCCAACTTCGTTTTTTCTAAGTACTTTTCCAATTTAGCATTAATAACTTTTTCACTTTCTTTGTTCTTAATAGCACACTTATATTCTATGCATGCTTCTTTCCACTCATAACTTGAATCTTAAATAGCAGGCTTACACACTAGTCAATACTGATATATCTAACTGCTTTACATATATACACGTATGTGTAAACAAATTATTTCTTAATAAGCAATAAAATTTACACCATCTTTAAATCTTAAATATCTAGAAAGGAAACATAAACTTTGTTAAATCCAGTCTTCTGTTTGTTATTGTATTGTAGGTTTGTATTCAACCGCAGCCAAAGGAAATATGCTGAATTTGCAATGCATTCTGTTAAATAGCTTTCCTGACTCATGCATTATTAAGAAACCAACAGCTTTCACACCGAGTGAAATCTTTCATAGTACTTTATAATATCTTTCAATTATCTGCATTTAAGAAATTATTATTTGTTTGTCCAAAGACACTTATTAACGTGATTAACTGAACCAGTTTTTGGGTCAATGTAGTCGGAAGTTAATAAATAACCTTTGCTTCAAAGAATATGTTGAATACATCAGTTTAAAAAATAAATTAAAATTTTTATAGGTGTGCTATTCTGGTGTTGAATATTAACTACATAAATCATCAATACTTAAATATTATTAAAAATGTTATTTATTCAAAGTAATTATATACACATATATTTTATTTATAGTTCAAAGTATTCTAATTGTGAATCCATGCATTTTCTTCCTAAGGTTTAATAAATGGCTGAACCAATCAATCATAGAGTTATGAGAGGGGGAGGCATGTATATATATATTGAAAAACAGTGTCTAAATGAATTAGATTATTTAAAAGAAGTAATTACTGACATGTTCAAAATCAACATCTTCCTTTTATATACAAATGAAATATAAGTTGTTTTTAAATTCATTTTTTATTAGTGCATCCCCTCTGCCATATCACAACCACTTATCTGTACAAAAACTTAAACCACCATTTCTAATGATGTGTCCATTTCATGAACAACCTTCATTTATCAGGTGAGTTAGAGATATCAAACACTTAAACTATGCCCATAATGACATTTTGATATTTTTCATATTAATTTATTTTAACTTATATAGTTTTTTAGACAACATAATCTAAACAAATGGTGATCATGTGATATTTAGTGGTTTAACAACATCATCTATTAATAAGATATTCCAGAAAAATTTGTGAAGATTTCAACTAAGTGACAGAGTCACTAATGGTTTTATTAAGTCCATTTCTGCCACTGTAACCAAAGATTTAACAATATTTAACTATGTGATTCATTGTTTGTGAATGCCCACATCTACATAGGTAGTGGACTTTAAATTACATATATGACTTTAGATGAGAACAATGATCATGGTTAACCCTGAATCTGTTGATGATACTCTATATCCATTTTTAAGATAAAACTCACTGTCTTTAGATCTGAAAAAATAAATTTGTTTGGAAGGTCATTTTTATGCTGTAGTTCTTTGCTTATATGTTCTTGATAGAAGATTCAAAAAAAAAAATTTTTGATTTGAGATGAGTCTTAAATGGTGGAGCTATATCCTAAGTTATTGGCTAATCTATCTTTTTATACATTTTTGGTAAGGCAAACCCTCTTTTGATATCTACTAGAAAAATATGTGAAAGATCAGAAAACCACTGCCTTGAATATATAATAATATTTTTCATGGTAATATTCAATTTAATATCCCAAAGTTTAGTATTTTTTTTCAAAATGGGACACAATGTTTGGTAAACTATGTTAATCATAAGGAAACTGTCCAAAGAGAGTTTGCATCAAAACACAAGTTGGTGACAGCCAGCTTTCCAAGGAAGTTATTCCTAAAGACTATTTTAGGTTTAATCTCAGATGAGAAAAATAAATATGGTTAATTAAAACCCAAGTTACTCCTAAATAGCTATTTTTCAAGGTATTTGTTAGATTATTGTATACTAACCCCAAATAACCAACCAATTTGTGAGTGCAATTATATAAGACAAAGTATTTGTATATATATAACATACTTTTTTATTACATAGATAATTTATTGAAAAGTCAAGTAATGTTTGGACCCTAAATTGGGAAATAAAACAATCAGTTAATTCCCTAATCTGACGTTTTTCTTCTCACACTTTTCCTCAAATATTTTTTAGAAATCTATATTTATTACTAAGACTACTCATATATATATATTCCATGATTCAACAATAGTGTATCAACATTCCTTGCTTGTACAATGAGTTCAAATCAACATGAAAATTATTTTGAAAGATATAGGATTTTTTTTTCAGACACCCAGCTCATCATCAATATAGCATACTATCTTCAATATTATTTAGTAAACAGGTATGTAGATATTCTTAACTTTAAGGTAAATAAGAATGGAAAGCTATCCAAACTCTCATCAGAAAGGAAATGACTTCGGTTGAAAACGCCTTCTCTATAAGATAGTATTGAACATTTTATTGCCTTGTAAGAGTTATTTAAGAATTGTTTTATTAATTTTACCTTTTCTAAAAAAAAAAAATCTACAATAAATTAAACTTGGGTTAAATATTTATTTTATTCGTTTGCATAGATTTAATCGTTATAATTTTTTTGTTTATTCTCACAGGAAAAAAAAATCACATAATATGTAATACATGCTTAAACTATGCTTTTTTTAGTCAAGCGTTGTTAGCCGAGAGATCATCGCAACTGCCTTGCAAGCAAGTAGTTGGTTGCAGACGGTTGTGGGTTTGCGTCCCGGCCATGCTATGACATATGAAAAAAAAAGAACTATGCTTTTTAACAGGGAAAAAAAAACAAAAAACTACTAAATATACAAAATTTAAATATGACTTTTATTTTAAAAAACAAACAAGGAGCTCTTTATTTAAATGTATGTGGATAAAATATATCGCTTTTATATCTTCTTTATTTCAATTCAATTTGTATAATTAAGAATTATCATTGTTATATTGATTTGTTTCTGTAATTCAGAAGTTACTAAAGATGGGAATTAATAAATATTATTATTTCTATATTTATATACACATGTTTTGTGTACTTGCATTTAGCAAGTTTTTTTTTAAAAAAAAAAATTAGTACAATTAAAAAAAAAGATTTAATTATTATTTATCTAATAATTCATACTAATTTATAAACCTTTTTTACAAGAAACGATGATCTAATTTCTTCATATAGGTATATAATGTTTAATATAAAATGTGCTTGGATAATGCAGTTTTAAAAACAATTTTATATTTGTTGCATTAAGAATAAAGTTAATTTATTTGCTCAAGAAATGAATGCATATGGTAATCATACTTTAATATTTAAAATTTGAAAACACAAATACAGATGACATCATGTTGTTTTTGACTCATGGCTGGAAATCCAGACAATGATAGAAATATTTCATGGCTTATAGGTTTTCATTATGCTGGACAATTGTGATATTCATGATAATTAAAAAAAAAAAATGTACAGAATTTCCTAAATATTTTAAATGCAAGATTAAAGCCTTTGATTCAGTGATTAATATTCAAATAACTAGGCATTGAATAATGAAAAGAAAATTTCCAGAAATTTTAAATTTGGGTGCCATTTAAAATGTGAATCAATTTAAACATCTTGGTATCTTTTTTGACAGAAAGTTATAGCAGGATGTTAAAGGTAATACTAAGTCCCGTGTTTACTGCTCTATTTAACAAGTTACAAAATACAGTACTTTATCTTAATGATAACTAAATTAATTTGTTATGAGGTTGCTATTTTTCAACATATTTTCATTGTATCATTAAAGCAATAAAAACTTTTTATTTAAAAATGCTATATAAAATTTTAAAAATATGGTGGCAATATTATAAATTTAATCAATGGGTTCCTCCACTTTATGAATATTATGTTTCTAATCTCTGTCTTAAAACCACTTTTATTTATAATGTCAACTAATACATTTCTTTCTTTTGGGCTGCGTTTAATATTAAAAATAGTATAATGACCTGAACTTTATTTAGAGTTAAATAATGCAAACATCTAATAATAGGTAAATCATTTGAGTATCTAATTAATAGCCTCATGATTGTGAATATAATATACAAATAAATCAATGATTTGGAAAAAGAAAATTTAGTCATTCTGGGATTAGACAATGCTCTTTGCAAATTAGTCTATAATTAAATGATGGGAAAACCTATAATTTTACTAATAAACATCTTATATAACATTCTACTACAAAACAAAAGTTTTATCATGCTCACAAAATATTAAAATTCCATAAATTATTGTATAACAGATTAAAAGCATTATTCATTACAGCTCACAAAGCAATAGATGTGTGCATCTGACCCATACTGGCAAACATTGCAAATGTCTGCCAGCTATTTTCTATTTATTATGAGATTTGAGATATTCTTAAGGCAACATTGAATTATTGTCTTTGTTGAATAAACTTGTCAAAGTGACTATTATTTTGCTTATATTCACATATATACTATGCGTTCTCCCAAATAAATATAAATAAAAGTTTAACTGCCATTTAAATGGTTTTTTACCTACTTATGTACCAATACCATCATATAAGAGAGTGATATCAATGTCTAAAATTTTTTTGAAACAGAATTTGTAATGAAGATCAAAGTTTAAGAGCACAGTTCTGATTATACAGGTTTTAAAATAAAATATCTTTACACTTTTCAATAATAAAAAAAAGCTTTAAAGGACATTTGCTCACATATATTAATCATATGATATCCATGTATCTTAGTTGTGTAATTTTTTTAAAGAAAAACATAAATACTATAGTGCTTATTAAATTGTTAAAGTCAATATTAACACAGAATGAAAGACTTCGATTGTAAAATGGCTTTCTGTGACTATGAGAAATGTATCATTGGAAATTCAGAATCAATATGCAATACAAGGATGTGTGTTAATATGGTGGAGAAGACTAAGGATGTAGCTAGATATTGTGCTATTTCAATATAGAGATTACACCTGGGTCTCTTTTTATGCGGACTTATTTAACACGATTTTGAAGTTACGTGATTCATATTTCACCGGAAGTCGAACTCCGATAATGCGCTATTACTTTAAATAATAAATTTTGTGCACTTACGTCATATTGAAAGTAATAGCACATTATTGGAATTCGATTTTCATCTTAGTAATTTCAATATTTTCAGTGCGTTATAATAGTAAGATTTTATGCAATAATGAAATTAAAATCATGATTTCCACATTTTATGTATACACACATTAAATTTTACAAGATTATAATGTAAATTTGTTCAAACATTGTGCGTGTTAATTTTGCATTTTAAATCACATTCTGTTTTTGCTTTTTAAAAAAGAACATAATCAATTATTAATCATTTAGTGTCCACAAGTTTATTTTTAAAAGGGGAGTAACAGCAGTGGGCACAATTAAATTTGACAATTAAAAATTAAAATCTGATTTTTAATTGTAATTAACAATTTAAAAATTACTTACGGCAACTTGAAATTAATGTGATGTAAAATGAAATTTGATTTTTAAATGGAATTGAAAATTAAAAAATTAAAGACAAAAATAAGAATTTAATTTTTAGTTGTTAGTTTTAATTAAAATTTTCCCAGCAGTGGTGAATAAATGTCTTTTTATTATCATAAGTCTAAGTTCATAAACAATTAATAAAATCATCGTCTCAAAGATTAATTACTAATTACGTTGTCAACAGAAAACCATTAACACAACATGAGAGTGAACTTGGCGCTAGTTGTATTTCCTCTTGTGATTTTTACCAGTTTGCAAATGAACGTGTTATTCAGCAAATAGCAATAATAATTAAAATGTGTATAAAAAAATGTAAATTACTGTACTGTAAATTATGCATAAAAATATATTATTTTGAATAAAATTAAATATTATAGTTAAAAAAAAGTTTGTCTTGTATCAATTTTTTCCAAATTTGAAATTTTTTGTTAATCATATTTTATTTCATTATTTTTTTTTTTTGCGCGAATGTTAAAGTAATTTTACGTTGGTGCTTTGCTTTTACACGAATTTTGAAAAATCACAGATCACATCCCCCCTTTTTCAATGTAAGTTACATCTATTTTTGTGAGATTTCATTTGCACGTGTTTTCTGAGGAACCTATTTATCGCGTAAAACAAGACCCAGGTGTATATTAACTTCGTTTGATTAGTATAGTTAGATTTGCATTCAGTGACTGACAAAAGACTTAAAATTCAAGTTTAGTTGCTTAAGTGTAATCTTTAAGAATTATTATAAATTTGGAATGCTATTATTTAAAACATACTTCATTTTTAAAAATAGGAATGATTTAAAATGAATCAAATATGTTGTATTGGTCTGATTTATGGTAATATTTTAATACAATATTGTCCTGAAAATATTATGTACAATATTTCATTAAATAGATTCAAGAAAAAAAAATAATTTTATGGTTAACTGCATCTAATATTGATTATAACTGTCTATATTTCAATTATATTTTTTTTGTTGTTTCCTTTGTAAAAAGAGTGCAAAACAATAACATTAATTTAACTTTCACTTTAAATCAAATGATTAATAAGACGTTGTCTAGGTCTGGATCATTATATATGTATATAACTAAATGATGAAAAATTATATATATATAAAATCAAATGATATGACTAAAACTATATATATGTTGTTTATTATACTTATAATTATTTATGTTAATATTTTATATGTTTTATACATATTTTTATTAATTTAAACCATCAAACATGACATGATCACCATTCTTTATGCTCAGATCCAAGGCTCCTCATTGATGAAAATCACAAGTTAGAAACTAATCTGGGGATATTGGATGAGTGGGCACTAGATAGAGATTGTATGCACAAACCTTCCTATACCCATTGATTACTCTGGCTTGCACTGCGTAGCGCTAATGTATGGAGAGTTTTATCTCTGTGTTTATTAATTTATATATACAGTTATTAATGGATATCTTTATATTATTGGGTGATAACTGTTTATATTTGAATTGCTGTTTTTTTTCTGTTTTGACAATTAATTTTACTATTTTATATAACTTTTATATATTTGTATATTAATTTTTTATTATATTTTTAAACTCCACCTCTACATTTTTTTTCGCATGAAGTTTATTGTAAATTGGTATATATATATGATTTTTCTTCCTCAGACAAACTATTTTATTGCATCCCTGATAATTCTTGCTATAATTGTGTTAAGTGTAGCCATAATCTATAAACAATAACATAATAGGTTCTTATTCACTCTTGCAGTTGACAATTTTGAGCTTTATCATAAGATAAAACGTTTTCCCCTCTAAATTAATTATCAGTAACCAAACAAACTTTGTTTTGTTTGGTAATCAATTGCATGGGGGGGGGGGTAAGATTTTGGTAGCAGTTTCTTAAGCATTGATACTGAAAAAAAATTCAAGCTTATCATGATTAATATCTAATAAATATGCAATAATGATAGTGTAAATGAATGTAAAATAATATATTTATTTGTGATTTAATTAAAAAAAAAACAATTTGCCAATCTATAATGTGATTCTTATATGCTGTAGTGAATAGTAGTAATCTGTAATATCTAACTTAATTAAATAAAAAATGATGTTATTAGAGATTTATTTAACTTGATTTGAATGTAGTAAATTTTTGCTGGTAGCTAAAAAATATACAAGCAGCAAATGTAAATAACCAATAGGCTGTCATTATGAGTCAGTAAATGGATATATTTAGCTTTTCATTGCTAAAAGAAAATGATTTAGGTCAATTTGGACTGGTCAATTGAACATTTATTATAAAAAAAGACAATCACAAATGAAATGTAACCCAATATTTTCTGTAAGCTAATAGCTGGCATCTATTAACAAAGAGATCTAGTTTAACTTTATAACAAAGAGGACTACAGTATTCATAAAAAAATTTTAAAAAAAAATATTTAAAGAAATTTATAGTATCAGTGTTATGAGATAGTGTGGAGATTAGTGGGTGGTGTGAAAGTCTGTGCTCATATACCCTACATATATACACACAGGTATATAATAAGCCTGTGTGTTTCAGTTATTATATAGTAGAGATGTCTGCCCATCCCTTGTATATGTATTAAATGGATAATGTCCTGGAAATGAGGGGTCAGATTGACCTTAGGTCCACATGAGTGTGACAAGAATCTTGACCTCAGGGAGACCTTTGAGCATTCTATCATCAGATTTTCAATTGGATGGATGGTTGAAAAGTTGGAGTGTGGAGTAGATTGAAGCCTGTCCATTAGTATGAGGATTGGTTATCTTAATATATATCTGAGCACTTATAGCATATATGTGTAGAGATGGTAATCTGGACCAACTGATGATTGCTAGTTTAGCATGAAATACATATATTGGTGATTATTTATCTTTTCAACATATATGGGTTCAAGTGTATCAGTGTTATGAGATAGTGTGGAGAGTGGTGGGTCATGTGAAAGTCTGTCGTCATATACCCTATATATTATATAGTAAATTGAAATAAAGAATGTGTTGACATAAAACTATTAGATGTTATTAAGTGCCATCAAATCAAATTCAACTTTTGGCAATTATATAAACTGCATTCATATGATTTAGGGTACAGAAGTAGTTTATGAATTGCTTTCTCCATGCTCTTTGAAATATTTTGTTGTTAACACGTAATCATAACCAGCTATTACTCAAATAATCTTATATTGCGCTTTCTATTATGAATATAAAAAAAAAACAAATAGAAGAATAGCAATATATGGTAAAGATAAGACAAAATACAAATACAAAATCTGGTAAGAGAGAAAAAAAATAGAAGTTAATATATATTTTAAAAAGATTGAGAAATATAACTAAATAAATGACAAAATTACATGTTGTGATCTATAAACCATTGGAATAAAAATTACATAAATAAATAAAACGTTTTAAAAGTGATATAATTGTAGTTTTCTAACACTTTGCTTTCTGGTAGTTTTAAATCTATGATAAATCTTACAGTAAGAAATAATAGTAATAATAAAAAACAATGAAATCGCAATGGGATCTCGTTTTATTTTTCATTTCACTATATATTTTATTAATTGTTATTTTTGATGGAAGTACATAAATAAAATTAAAAAACACTTTTACATTATACATTTTCTTAAAAATGAAATATGAAATCGACTTGAAGATTGTAATAAAAACAGCAACACAAATTATTGTTGCAAGTGGTATTTTTTTAATGAACTTAAATAATATATTATTAAATACAAATATGAATAAAACCACTAATAACTCTGGAACAAACAGTTTTAGTTCTCTTAACTAAACATTAAATGCAATTATTAAAAAAAAAAAACTAGTTAAAAAAAACTACCATTAATAATTTTAATACCCTTTTAATGGTATTTTAATTAGATAATAATAATGATTTAAAAGTGATAAATGAACTTCAAAACCAGATCGTTAAAAAGTAGAATAATGGAAATTACAATTAAGATATAAATTAACTACACAATGATTTGTAAATATTAAATGGAAACATTTACTGAGGAAAAATCTTAAGCTTAATTTTATATGTAATTATTAATTACATGCCAAAAGGATTGTCCCCACCACTTTTCCAGACAATCCTGTCCATTACTTTACTTATGCTTTTAATTAGCCTCCTTAAAAATCATCTTTTTTCCCTCCTATTTATCACATGAATGTTTGTTGTTTTCTAACAAAAAAGATAGTTTTTCCATCATGTCTCAAGAATTGTCAATTAATTTTTACCAAAAGCAGTTACTTTAATCTACACAGATCTCTATTTATAAATATACATTACTCTAATAATTAAGTTTAAATATATTTCATATATAAAAATACATTTAATGCTTTCTCTAATAGTCTTGTATATGTAACAGATGAGAAAACTTTTTGATTTCACTATATATATACACAATCACATACAAATACCATCCAGAATGTGATTTTTTAAAAGTAAAAAGATCAGGAATGAGGCAACATGGTGTTTCCATGCACCAGTTTTTCCACAAACGCATTTGAAAGCGCTCAGCCACTAACTGCTAAAGTACCAGGTCGTGTTTAGCCTTCAGTCTTTTCAAAATATCTTACTCTCAGTTATTTTTTTCTTTATCATGTTGGTAATCAGTTTTTCTTTCTGCTGGGTTGTTGCAATTATAGAGATTTAGTTTACTATTAACCGTATATATATAAAGGATTTGAACTCAGACTTTCAAGTACCCATCAACTATCCACACTATCTCATACCATTTCAAATACCCTATATATTTTCAACTAGGTTCCAGATATTTGAAGAGCGCATGTATTTCAAATATTTACACATTAACCGTATATACATTGTACAGACTTAACACCTGCATTTATATATGTAATATATACAGGATTCGAACTCAGATTTTCATACAACCCACAACTCTCAGTGACATCTTATATTGCTGACCCACCTGATCACACACATGTTGAAAATTATGTGTGTGATCAGGTGGGTCAGCAATATAAGATGGCACTGAGAGTTGTGGGTTGTGTAAAAGTCTGAGTTTGAATCCCGCATACATTAACCTATCTAAGCTAGAGAAGTATTTGTTTTATAGCTTTATTTTTATTGTTAGTATTACAATCTTTGATGAACAACAAAAAGGTAAAATGTATAACATTAAGACTGAGTTAAAGCAATTTAGTTTTATCCATTTTAAAAATATATATATGCTTGTTATGCAATAGGATTGGGGTTTCAAAAAATCATAACATGAAAAGATTATTTCAATACTTTTCATAAAAACTTTAATACAAGCTTCACTAAAACTTCTGACAGTAAAAAAGAAAAATATACAAAACATTATGAACTGAAAGTCAAAACTGACAAAACTAAACAGTAGTGTAATTTTGTCAGGCCAATTTTAATAATAATAAAAAAGCAGTAGTTACTTTTTTTAAAAATTTCTCTTTTATTAAGCGAAAAATAAGAATTATTTGGTAGATGATAAATTAATGAAGAAAAATCATGAAACTTTTCTAAATCCGTGTTTAATAGCTCTAAAAATAAATGTGAAACAACAATAGCAATAAAAATAATCAGACTCTTGATTAGAACAACAAAATAAGAAATAAAAAGTTATTGCTATTCATCTTGAATCAGATTTTAAAAAGAATGTTCTAAAAATACATTGTTGTTTTTTTACAATCAAATAAGAGTTTACTAATATATCAAATACTTCCCCGCCTGTTAACGTTACTATGAAGATGATTTTTGATAAATTTTCTACTAAGAGAAAAAATCTAAAAAGTTTGAAATAAGAAATGAAGACATTTATTTAATATGAGAAAGAAAATAATTTACTATTAGAAAAAACAATCATAATCATTACAGATGGAAGACCAGAAATAAAAAACAACAATATAAATTTATTGCAGTGTGTAAACAAGAATGCTCAGTCTCAAAATGTGTTTATACAATTGCATTATTTGTACTTGTGTGTTTTCCTGTAACTCAAGATGGCAGCCCATATTTCTAATATATAATTTCAAGATCTACAATCTATAGAAATATGTTAGTTGTTAAATTAAAACAAAATTAATAAATCGATTGTTAAATTTAAAATAATAGAGGTAAAAAAAATTAAATGCTTTTATTGACTGCACTAAAAGAGCATAAATAATTGTTTCTTCAACCACAACTGGAGTTTTGAGATTTAACTTATAATAAAAGCATGAGGTGTCCAAAAATTAATTAAGTCAATCCCTATTTGTTACAAGGAATTGACTTAATTAATTTCTGGATCCCCCATGTTTTAATTTCAAGTTAAATCTAAAAACTCCCATTGTAGTTGAAGAAACAATTATTTTATTTCCTTTTAGTGCACAATCAATAAAAGCACAATATATAAAAAAATATTTCTCTTATTTTTTAAGTTTTTATATTGGCACATTTATTGAAAATGTAAAAGTATATACTTTAAATTGACTGGATACTTATAGTTGATATATATATATCTCAGTAGATATTTCTGCTATAAGTTAAAATATATACTTCTTATATCTACATCATATTCATGTGTACATAATAATACATGTGAAAATATTGTAAATAAACTTCACTTAACATTTCCATAGTCGAGTTAACTGTAAATATTACTATTAGCCAAGTCAATTAAAGTTCTACAATTTTGATTGGTCAATTACAGAATCAGCAGTAAAAATATATTTGTCTTTTAAAATTAAATTTGTTTTAGTTTAGTTTCTAAAAAGTAAATTAATAATTTGTCAGATTATTAAATTAAACAAAAGTTTTTTCAAAATAAATTTCTCCTTATAACTGATAAAAATAATCTATAGCAGACCACATAAAACATATTTTTCTTATTACAAAATAAAACCTATGTCATTGATTTCTTTCTCAATTTACTTTCATGTAAAAATAAATAATTTTTACTAAAATCTGAATTATTTTTCTAAAATAATTATATTTTCACATATATTTTATGAAAATAATAATAAATATGTAAAAAAAAACCTCTAAAACATACATTTTCATTTTGAAAATCAAAACAAAGAATTTAGAACTGCCAAAATTATTGACAAGTGCTCCCTTTTATAGAGAATAAGAAACAACCAATCAGCACCTTGGAAGGCAGGCCATATCTTATTGTTACAACTTTAAATTTAAATATTATTGATGTATTAGTTGTAAAATAATTATAAAAGTGGCAGCATCATATGGTACATTTTTCTTGATAAAATAACTAAAATTGGCAAAATAACTTAAACATTAGTGGATTAAGAGTGATTAAAATCCACATACAAAAATCTTCAGTGAATATAGTCTATGAATTAATACATATAATTTTATTTTAAAACAATACCACACATATAGTATATGTAAGTCATTAGATATTTCTGCAATAAGTTAATATATATATATTCTTAATGTGTTATGAATTTCTATTTTATATTCTTAATATATATATATATATTATATTTAATATTAAATCACTCCACATGGTTGCAAAATTTAGCACTGCCTCTGTGAAATAAATATATAAATATAGTCCATATTTCAAAATAGTCAGCTCAAAATGATACTGTTTTGAAACTGTATGCTATTATATCTTAAATATTGAAACATGAACTAATTTAAACAAAATGTGTGATATTTCATTAAACAGCAATCTTAATTGGATATTTATTTCAGTAGAGCATTAAGCACTAAAATTTATTTTCATATATTACTGGATTAGGTGGTGTAAAGATTAAAATTACTAATGTTTAGTTTGTCTTTATATAAAAGTAGAAAACATGTTTTTTAGTAGCAAGTTAAGATCGTTGCTTATTTAAATTTTATGTTGTTTAATCATGTTTAAATATTTAAGATCTAATAGCATAAAGTTCAAAAGTGGTATCATTTTGAGCTAGCTATTTTGAAATATGGATTATAATATATTTATTCCACAGAGGGCAGTCTTGAATTTTATAATTATATGAGGTGATTTAATATTTGATATTTATTTCAGTATAGCATTAAGCACTGACATTATATTATATTTAGTATGTGTACATAATTATAAATATATAATAAATCAATGACTAAGTTTTTTATTAAAACTGATAGATTTATTTATATTTTAGAACAGTTGTTTTTTTTAAAAAATGCTAAAAAAAATTCATGATCTTTTATAATTAATGCTAGTTTTCTAGTTTACTTTTTTTTAAAACAATTGTTTTAAAATAAAAATAGAAAACTTAGTTACTGATTTATTATACATATATAATTATCAAAATTACCCCAAATTCACAATTCAATGAGACTAGTCAAAAAAATAAACTCTAAAACACTACCAATGATTTCCCCGCTACAGGCAGTATTTTCAAGTGTAAAGAACTACAAAATAACATATTTAAAGTAAACATTACCCATAATTCCAATTACTTCCTATATATTCTTAATATTAAAAGAACTTTTAAATAAGTTAATTGCTTCAGAATCATAAATTTTTAATAATAAAGATTCTTTAATTCTTTTAATTTTATTTCACACAAAGAAGACCTTAGCTTCATCAAAATTAAGTGTGGCCTGTATCTTTTTCATGGATATATAAAGCAGAACTATGATATTTATTTCTAACCCTACTTTTTTTCTTTCATTTAATCTCAAACTACTCTGACCTATATATACTTTCTTACAAAAGCAAGAAATAATGTACACTACTCCAAGAACAGTCTTTCCATCAAAAATTTCCTTTGTATTATTTAATAAATTATTCAAAGTAATACCCCTTTTCCAAGTATTTTTTTATTTCCAAACAAATTACTATTTTTATATACAATTTTATAAGACAATTTAAATGACAAAGAAATAAAATCATATTTTTCTTCATCTTTTACACCATTACAAATATTATTATTATTAAATAAAATACTTTTAACAAATTTATCAGAGTATCCAACACTCAAATAATCTTTATAAAATTAAGCTTTTTGAAGCTTCCCCACTATGATTATTTAATCTCTTATTTATACTAAATATGATATATACATTGACCCTTCTGTGTTCTGATAGATCTCTTTCTTCTCACTAGATTTATGCTTTCACTTTAATATTAAACCATTATTATTTATCAGAATTTAATAAATTTGATCTCATTTGATAGATACTTTTTTAGAAATTAATTACATTTAAAAAAATCACATTTGATTTTCAGAATTATTTTAAAAATTACATTTTAATCAAAACAAAGTACTGTCACATCATTAAATTTCAGATGGAGCAGATACAATTTGCAAAATGAACAAAATCTTTATTGCTTGATATTTGTTTTAAAAATTTGAACAAATTATTTTTAATATCAAGTAAATCTATAAATTTATGTTTTAAAAATTTAAAACTTTTTCATAATTTTTATAATATCACTAAATGTTATAACAGACTACTTAGTGATAACATTTCTAAACAGCTGTATTTCCTGTGGCTGTAATTTCTATTATAATATTACACAAAAGAATATATTCTTTTATATTTAAAATAAAACATTTCTGTAAAAAACAAATATGTAATAATCATATATTTATGATTTCTAATAATTATTACACAATTACAATACAAAAATAATCACAATTATGATACAAAAATAATCATAAACTTTCCAAAAAAAATCAAGTTTTTAGTATATCATAATATTTTCTCGAAGTAATCTTGCAAAGTTCAAGATTGACAAATATACAATGGGTATCAATCATCATGGAGTTTAAGAAACTTTGAAAATCTCACTTATTTGGTTATGCTGATCTGCATTTTTTTGAAATTAAAATATTAGCAAAAATATATATGAAATATTTTAAAGCTATAAAAAAAAATGTTAGCAAAATTTTTCAGTAGAGGATGGAAAACATAAATTAAATTTCCAAATTTCTCAGGCACAGGTCCATCACCTGAAATAATGAGATGGTTAAGAGTTTAAAATAGTTTTTAAAATATTATTAAATTGAAAAAAGAAAATGTAAACTGCTTTCTCATGATTATTGTTTAAACCAAATGAAAATTCTAAAAATAATTGTTAAGTGCAATACATGAAATTATAGAATATTTTTCATATTTTTTTGCTGACTATTTCATATCTATCAAACTAGTTGATATGCTAAAAAGAGAAGTGTTTTAAATGGATTAGAATGGTATAATTTAGTTATACATCAGTTTTCAAGCAGTTCTATTGAATTTAATTATATTAATCCTCAATTTTAAAATTTCATCCTAACTTGAAAAAGATCAAAGGTTAAGAAACAAACAGATTTTCTAAGATCAATAAAAGCATTTAAAAAGGAATAAATTCTAATAAATTTCATTGAGCTTTATTTCAATTTGTCCTCTTATATTATAATGTGGGAAACAATGAGATAGCTTTAACATTGTTGTATTAGGATTTAATTCAGCATGTTTTTTTGCCTACAGTTTTTTTTGGTAAATTGTCATAATAATAAAAAATTGGAATGTTCCTATCACAGAATGTGATGCTTTGCTGGGCCACAGAAGTTTTCTGCTGACTGGCAGAAAAGTTTGTAATAACAAAATAATAAGAGTTTAAACTTTTAATTAATATAAACAATTTTTATTTATTTATTCATCTCATTTTTAATCAATTAAAAAAAAAAAAAACAGAGCAAAAACAAAATCTAATCAATAATACATAAATTAATTTTTTTAGGTATCACAGATGTTTATGAGGGGAGAAAATTTATCTATAGACTTATGCCAGTCCATGAAACCTTATCCTTATTTTTGCCAGTCCATGAAACCTTATCCTATTTTTACCAGTCCGCAGGTGTGAAAAGGTTGAAGACCACTGCTGTAGACTATTTCCAAAGTATGGGATCATGCCCTCCCAAAAAGTGTGCACTAATGGTCATGATATAATTGCAGACTGCCAACATAATTAAAGTGTAAATATTGTATTTATTTATTTATTTATTTTTTTCTGTTAATAAGTTAATCCAAAAAAAAAAAAAAACCTGGAAATATTGCAATTAATTTTTCCATAATGATTTTTTTTTTTTAAATAACAGTAATAAAAAATAAAATATAACTATGAAATACAATATTTTCTAGCAGATATTTTTCTGTAAAAAAATTTGGGGGACCTTGAAACTGTAGATTTATCACAAATATAGGCTGCCATCTTAGTTTCCAGGAAACCTCACAAGTACCATATTATTTATAAAAGTATTCTTTTCAATATATTCCTTGTGTAACATATATGCACAATTGTTAATATCAAGCTGAGGACTAAAATGCCAATATTTATTGTTCATTTTATTAATTTAATCAGAACTACAGATTTTAACATGGATGAAAATACAAATGATGCTGTTCGACATTTGGACTTATCAATTTATAAAATGGTTAAATAATCAAGAAATAAGATTAAAAAATAATTTCATATCAATATTTAATAATCTAGTATCTAATGATTATTCAAAAATTACAATAGATGTTAAACTGAATTGGATTGACAGAGTTCACTTCTGAAGCTTAATAATCTCTTCAAATTATTATTTTAACTTTATTATTCTTTAGCTATGGATATTTTTAATTAAATATTTTTGAGCACTTCTGCATACTTGATGGGTGAAGTTTGTTCACAAAATGTATTTAAAGAGAGAGAGGGTGGTTTGAGTCTCCATAGTGGCCAATGAGTGTGATATGATGAAATTGAGATGAGGATGTGCTTCTAAAAACATTTAAGCATTCTCTCATGTTCTAATACTTGATGCAATATATATATACTGTAGACAATCCATTATGAGTGAGGGTGCATATAGTTTTAAAAAAAAGTTAAAAGTATTATGATAAAGGAAATATCAAAACATTATGAAATAAAATTTATATTTTGCTTGGATTTGAGTCTTGATATTTTTTTAAAATAATGTAGCAAATAATTTTAATTTAAAAAAAAAAACAATTTGTTTTAATATTTTTAAATATATGTTTTGGTAAATATCACTTTAAGTAATTAAAAAGAGGAAGATGAATAAATAAATTAATTAAGTTATTTGAATGACATAAAAGTAGCTATAGAGAAACATTTATGAAAAACAAAAATGCTTATCAAATGAACACATAAAAGAGTAAAACAAATTTAATCAACTCAGATTAAATATGATTAAATTCAAGGAGAATTCAGAAAGTACAGAGAATTACAAAATTAATTAACAAAATTAAATATGTCTTACAGTTAATATTAGAGATGCTATTAGAGAACAGATAAGCCATTCTACACTTTGAATGGATTTCTATAGCAAACTCATGCTTTTCTAAAGGAACAGAAAAAGTACAAAATGATTGGTTACTCATGTATTCCTAGTAAAATAATCATCCATTATTCATCATTACTATCATAATACTTTTGCCAAAAATTATTCTGCCTATTATCAGAAACAAAAATATAAATCAATACATTATTTGTGTTGAAAATTATCAATCATGCTAGTATATAACTGAATAAAAACCTATTGATGCTAAAAAAATGTACATCATAGGATATAAATAATAACATCTGTGATGTTTTTAATAGGGCATTTGTATCTAATTGATTCTGATAAAATTGCTATAAGAATATTTAAGTTCATTTAAATCTGACAATTCAAATTTTTAAAGCAACTAATATATAACTGTGCAAATACTAACCGTTTGTGATGCTTTCTGATGAAAACCAGTCTGTTGGTTGAAATATTAAAGCAGTTTTATAGAGAAGTAATTGTATGTTTTTATAATATATATATAGAGAGAGAGAGAGAGAAAGAAGCAGGAGGAATGAAAACTATGAAACAGCTTTTATCTAGATATAATGTGATCACTTGGAAAAGCAATATTCATTATAAATTCAGTTATCAACAAGTTTACCTTTACTTTATTCATTAATAAATTACAATTTAATTCTATTATTGATTAGTAATATTTTTTTAACTTCTACTTTGATATTGGTAAAGAGTGTTTTATTTAAATTCAAGAAAATCATTATTCCAGAAAATTACATTTTATTGCCTCAAACTTACTTATAGAAAGCCCGAAAATATTTCAGTGTTCTCAATGATTCCCTCTTTTTTTTTTCTCATATGTCATAGCATCGGCCGGGACGCGAACCCACAACCGTCTGCAACCAACTACTTGCTTGCAAGGCGGCTGCGATGACCTCTCGGCTAACAACGCTCTTTTAAAATGAGTTAATTAACCTTAATCATTCTGATAGAATATAAAAGTTACTGACTATACAGTATTTAAAATCATTTCTTCAGTTTTATTATAAGATTCCCAATAAAATAATATTTATAACTAATAATTTTTTACTGATTTGAAATTTGGATATTAAGAAAAAAGAATAAAAATATTGATGCTTTTAAACTGTGATGTTGGCAAAAAAAATTTGCAATCTCAATGGGTGCCCAGAAAAATGTACAAGCGAATAGTTTTATCTGATTATCCTTGAACTTTCACCTGATGCACAAATGATCAGATTATATTTTAGTCATATCAGATGAATACATTTCACTATCACATAATGAATGAATACGCCAATAGAGCACCTCCAAGCAAATAGTAGATCATTGTAGTAAACTACTATTCATATATGATAAGAAGTTGATCTCGACTTAATAACAGCTAATAATAATAATAAGTACTAAAAATTTATACATGTCTGTCTCTCTCACTGTGTGCAGGTACATCTGTTATTGATCTCGACTTAATAGTAGCTAATAATAATAATAACCAGAATTAAAATTTTATGTATGTGTCTGTTTGTCTCTCTCACTCTGTGTGTGTGTGCATCTGCTGAATGAAACCTTTGCAAAAATTTTAATTCGAGCGAATTCAATTTGTTTGAGTATAACTAATCGTATATATATCAACTCTAATAAATTGATGCTAAATTTTTATTACTTTAATAATAATGTAAAAACAAAACAAACTTCCCATTTATTTTAAAACTATATAAAATAATTATAAGTTAGATATAATTTTTTTAAACACAACAAATATTTTGTATTTGCCTAACAGCAGGGAGCGAATGACTGTAATCATTAATATTTCCAGTTAAAAGATTCGATGTAATTTTTCTTTTTTAATACACAGTTTAGCATATAATTAACTATTTTGAGGTTGCGATTACTTGTAAAATATATTACTCAATATCATTTATTTTATCTCTACATTTTTAAGAAATGTATAATATTAAAAAAAAAAAAGTTGTTTAACATAAAAATAATGATTTCTTTGAAACGAGAAATAAATTAAAAAAAAAAAGACGAGCATGGAAGTATTTCTAAACCGGATAATATTAAATTTGTAAAACTGTATTTTAAAATTATTTGATTAAATGTACTTATTAAAGGGAAGAAAATGAAAATGAGAAAGTAACAAAATGAAAAAAAAAAATTGTAATAAAAAATAAAATATAAAGTAAATAATAGATATTCTATGTATATAAACTTTATAAATAGTAGGGGGTTTCGTTTAATAGATTAAGAAGTTACTTTGAAAATTTTAATAACATTAAAAAAAGAAAGCATTTGTTACAAGTTTTTAAAGTGTTTTCAAACAATTTTATCAACAATAAATTAACTTTGAATTACAAAAATCTTACACTTTTAACTTCCTTTACATTTTTATTTTTTTTTAAAAAAGATGTTTCATCGTTTTTTTTTTTAAATAAAAAAACCTATGTAAACTAAGCTACTGTATGTGTGTCTGTGTGTTGTTGTTTTTTTTTTTTAGATTAAGTAGCACAACACCCTTCATCCCAGTTGTTATGGTCTGGGTTATGTACAAAGTATTTATATTACCTTTAGGATGCAATATGGCAGAAATAGAAATAAAAAAGATTTCACTGACAATCTCAAAATCTGCTTTGGGATAAAACATTACTAAAAGTTAAAGGTCATCTTTACGATTGGTCCCGCTAGAAGGAAGACAAACCGAGGGGGTTAAAGCCTCCAGGACTACTTCTTTAAAGAAAATGGCGTCCAAGGGGAGGAAGATAGGTGGGGCATAACCCCAACCAAGCTGTTTGATTTTGTCCCGCCTTCAGGTCCGCCCTCAAACCGTCCATCTTTTTTGAGTAATTGATAGCTGTAGCTTTTGGGAATTGCACTTTGAAACTACAAATGTAAACATTAAGCACATCATTGTAACAGTCTAACTCATAAAGATAAAACAAACCTTGTCATTTTCTTTTTCTTTGTTATTATTATTTTCATTTTTTAGAGGGTATCATGGGATGGCCAATCCTACCTACAGTTTTTTTCTTTCAACTACCACCATTCAAATTTTTGTGAATGAAATAAACTAAAACTTAAAAGAATATAAAAGGTAGGCTTTTCTTACGGCTTATTTCATTTTTTTAATTCTATTATTTATACCACTTAGTATTCACTTACATATATTATAGTTTTTTTTTCCTAGAAATTAATCTGTATTACGCAATTAAAAAAATAAAACTTACATATTTATTTATATTTCTAATATTTGCTTTACTAAAGTATCAATCGTTAGTGAATTGTTAATAAAATTACGTTACTAATTATTCTGTTTCCAGTTTTATTGAATAATGTGTTTTTATTATTATGAGTAATACCACTATCAACAGCAACCGTATAAGTAGTAATATCATTTAATAGTCTCCTTTATTCACCTTTATAATAATAGGCTTAACATTTTTATTTTGAAAAAATGTTGTAAATTTTTGTAAAAAGTCAAATATAAAAAAAATGCATTCACACACACACACACATGCATTACCTATTGGTTAAGTAGTTCTACTATTTTTAAGTCTTAATTCTCTTTATATACACGTATAAATACGAATGTCAAGATATACATATAAATAGGTTACTTTTGAACACTGAAAGCACTTTCAAAAATTATTCATCTTATACATGTCTGTATATAGATATACAGATATAACAAAAGCAGTTTTAAAAGGGTGAAATTCTAACTGCATTATCATTATGATTCCAAAATAGAGATCAAACTATATATTTTATAACGGTAAAACTATACTGATTTTTATTATTGTTGTTGTTATAAATATAAAATTTATAATTTGTTTATATTTGAATTAAAATGTGAATTTATAAAAACTAAATTATAAAAATTAATAAAACATATATACATGCTGTAAACTTGTGGTTGTTAGTCTTTGTCCCAAGTACCTGATTAAAACATCTTTTCTTTAAATAATTAATTATCTCTTGTTTTCAAAAAAATTCTTAGTTTCTATATATATATTTATGCACCTATATTATTTCGTTTCAGTTTTTAATTTTCTTTAGTAACATATTTTTTAATAAACAATTTTTATTTTTTTGATCTCAATACATTTGTCATTTATAACTTTATTTTATTCATCTGCTGTTTTAAATGAAATGCAATGCTTATTCATTAGAATTGTCTATGCAAATAGTTATTTATATAATTGCATATATAGACAGATATAGAACAATAGAAATAAAATTAAGAAACATAAGTGCAATTTATACTTATTCCATAAATATATTTATTGACTTGAATACTAACTTCACACATATATATATATAATAGTTATGAGCTTTATTATTGATTAACTGACTCTTAGGTGTCATCATTTTAGCTATAGAAATCATTCAAAATATATATTTTATAACATTAATGAAATATTGTAAATAAAATTGCCAAACATTTTTTTTAACAATAAAATATAAATATATTTGAGCGGGCGTCGTCGTAAGAATATAAAGGTTTCATTGATATGGCTTACAAGTTGAGATTCGAAATAAACTGCGTTAAAAATGAAATCAACTATTATTATTTAATGGTAGTACGATTTTTATATTGTCTAATTACTCTATTTACTTTCTGCAGAGAATTTGACATATGGACATTCTTTTTATAATTTATAAACTATATATGTGTGCATCTTTTTCTTTAATTCATTGATAGCTTTTAACTTTTACAAAAATTGTCTGTATAAAAAAAAAAGTTTTATCTTATCGTATAATAAATAAAATTAAAACTTTATTTTAAAATGATTCTGCTTAGAAAATTTTATTAATAAATTTTATATACGTAAATATATTCATACCTAATAAATTTTATATACTTTAATTTTATATAAAAATAGATATACGTTTTTTTTAATATTTTATTTTTATGATTGTATATTTGTATAATAAAAAAAAAGTGTATCTTTTTTTTTTTATTGACTTCCTTAGTTTTATTTGATTTTTTTTTTTAATTTCTCATTCTAATATCTATATTGTGTGCAGAAATGATATTGGATGATGTTGGTGATAGTTAATGATATCACTTCAAACTATATAGGAGGATATCGTTTATATGATCGCCTGGAGTCATTATGAATTGACTACATCTAATAATAATCCTGTAAAGGTATTACACATATTACATTATATCTGAGATGTTTAACTTTTTTTTTGATTCTATGTAGAGTTTCTATTGTTCTACAAACAATCTATTGTTGAATAAAATGAATAAAAATGTATAATTATAGACCCAACAATATGTACTATTTGTAAGAGATATTAGAATTTCCTTAATATTATTAATAAGATTAATTGGATATTTTTGAAGTCTTTTTGAAAATAGTTATTATTTTTTTTAAAAAAAATATGTGTATGATTTATCTGTTTTATGAAAAATATGATGTATAATATATATTTAAAAAATATCGCTGTATAGAATGTATCTACTTCTAACATTTAATTCTCAAACAATGTGAAATACAAATAAAAGACAATTTTATTATTTTGTTTAGTAAATCATCCTGACACTACGTTTTATTAAATAAGTTCATATTTTATTAATAAGCAGCATTCTGTAAAAAATGATTTACTTGATTATTTACAAATAAATATTTTATAAAATTATAAATATGACACTCTTCTTTATTAGCGAACATAAGTTTTTTTCCATGCATAAAATTGAAATTCGTAAAATTAATATTTCTGCTCTTATTTGCATTTATTTATCAATATGTGAATATATATATAAACATAAATAGACTAAACGTAAACTCATATTAAATATATTTACTTATGAAATATTGACTTACTCTATTAATTAATATATCAATAAAAAAACTTATAATTTCAAAAACTTTTGTGATTAATATATATACATTTTTATTAATATATAAAATTTAATAGATACATGTACGTTAATAATTTAAGCAAACTTACTATAAGTTACAATTTCTTTTTTATGTTTACTTATTTATTTATTGTAGAAAAAAATTAACTCCGAATGAGTGGAATCTTATTATAGACTTATGAAGTGATAATGATTAGATAAAGATATTAATTATGTATAAATAGGATTAGATTAAACTGATTTATTTTTTAAAACTACATTGTAAATAAATATCTAGTTTAGACAGTATTTCTTAATTTTTTTCTTTAAATATACAAAAAATTATCTTTAGCAGTCTTTCATAGATATACCATTTCAACTCTAAAAGGAAAAAATAAATAAATAGAAAGATTAAATCAAAGATTGGTTTGGTGACTACATAGACTAAAAGAAAACTAAAATACTCCAGGTGCATTACAGTGATAGTCTTTTAATCTGTATATCAGACATCTTGTGATGCTGAATATTTATATATTACCTTGTAAAGTGTATATGTTTTTATATAAATAAACAATGGATGTTTTGGCCTTTGCTAATGTACGATTTTAAAAAGAATTGAGTAAATATTTGACAACAGTGGACAAGCTGATGTCAAGAAAAGTCAAAATATAATTAAAATAATAAAAACATGAATCTTTTTTAATTAATTATTGCTTATTGGCAAAGGAATAAAAGTGAAACACAATAAAAATTGCTTGTATAAGATGATACAGTATTATTAATAGCTAAAAGATATTATATTTAATTATAATATTTCAGCTTCATCAAATTATTGTGAGTTTGCAGGCATTACAATAATTAAACATTAAAAAGGAGGTTAATATAAGGTAAGGTAATTTTTTTTTTCAAAACACCATTAGTATTAACCTTTATGTTGTTGAGGGTTTTTTTTAATTGTAAACTCATAAGCAAAAAAAAATGTATAACAAATAATTAATGCATTTGAATATGGATGCATGTACATAAATTATCTAATGCCTAGATATTTAACTTTATTTTCAAAAAAAAGGCTTAGCAGAAATTTATTATTTACTATATGTATGATCTTCAGCAAATATTATCTCATTTGTTTGATAGTAAATCAGGAGATACAATTGTAGAGTTCTAGTTATAAAATTTTGGAGAAAGTCTTTGAGTCGAGCCTAGAAAAATTTGTAAAAAAATTTAGTTAAGGGAACAGTGTATTGGAAAAATATTGAACTGGAAATTGAGATCCAAATGTTTAATACTTTTAGTTTACCTGGAGAATAAAAATTGTTCACAAAATGTATGTACAGTGGGAAAAAAATAGTCTGTTTTTACATTAGTGAATAATTGTGACATAATGGAATTTGAGATGAAAGGTAAAGGTATTGTTTGTTTTCTTGATATTTTATAATTTTATTTTATTCATTTACATTTTAATTTAAATAATGTTTTGAAAATGCAAGATTTTTATCTTCTAAAATGAGTGTTTAGAATATGAATAAAATTATGGTATGCATTCAAACATGTATAAGATAATACAAAGCATTGGTACTATATTTGGATTATCTTAAAAATAGTAAGGGAAATATATCTTTAAAATTAATGCTATGTTATTGTATTTTGTATTGTTAAAGATGTAACATAATGTTATTTTATTTTAACAATTCTATATAAGTATATTTAAAAAAGATGGTAGAAATTAATGTTTCAAAATTAACTTTAAGCATGTAAGTTCAATAGAAAATTATTCACTGAGGAAGATTTATCACTTTTATGCATATATTTTTTGACAGCAGGAGATATTTGGATTATTAAATAAGCAAAATGTCTAATGCATTAATACTCTTTTGTACTCTTTTATAGGCATGGAACAATATTTTTTTTGTATTATACATGCTTATTTTATAAGTATAAAAATTTGCTTTCATCAAAAAATTAAGTTTAGGTCAATGAAAATAATGGTTCATATCACCTATTAGTATGTGATTATTTATATAAAAATTTTGTCATTATATAAAGCAATATGATATTTATTTGCTTTCTTAAAAAAATTTGGGCTATATAGCTGCTGTTTTAAACTCCACCATTCTTATATTCTTAGGATGTAGTGGCAGTAAAAATGGTTTACATGTTACTATAAATTAGTAGTGTCCAAATAGTCAATATTTGTTTATTCTGTTTTGAATAATAGAATGGTAAATGAAACCAGCTATTTCTAATATTTTTACAGTTTGCTTGATTTGAAGCATACTAGAAAAACTTCAAAATTTTTTGTCGATTAAAATGGAGCCATTTTTAATGAATACATGTCTAAGTCTTTATTATAAAGTAAATATTTAAATGAATTAGAATAGAACAATTGACTTTAAGAGTTGCAGAATGATCAAAATAATTTTAATCCTAATGAAATATACTTTTTTTATATATGCTTCACTCAGTAATACTGTATTTTCTAGAAATATTTTGATTTATTAAGACTAAGGTAAAACCATTTTTAAGAGGTATAAAAATAAATAAATATTTAAAACATTTCTGTTAAATCATGCTTGCAATATTTTGGAACTTATTTTTGCCTTTCTCAAAATGGAAAAATATATTTATCTGGGGGTTTTTTTTCAATGATTATTGAAGTTTAAATTATAGCAATATAAAATGATTTCCATGTTTAGCAATTATTATATTGTTCCATAAAAACTAATTGGTTTTTAAATTCAAAAAAATTCACTTCATTAATAAAAATGATATCAAATTGCCTTGATAAGTAAACAATTTTTCCAAATCATATTGATAAAAATTGTTATATTTGAAGTAAATAAATATATAATTATTGTTCATAAAGAAGAAGCAAAAAAAAAAACTTTATGAAAGCTGTTAATTTTTTTTTTGTGTTTTTTATATACTTTTAATTTAAACAGAAATGATTTACACCATAAGAACATGCACTATAATGTTGTTATAGTAGCTCCATGATGTCTTGTTGGAATACTCTCACAATGATGTAGAGATAGCCATCTTATCTTTTGTACCTAAATTTAATCAAAATAAAAATTCATATAACACTACAACACTAGCAAAAAGCTAAACTTTATTAAAATTGTTCCACAACCATGGTTACATCTATTAACAAATAGATCTTTTCAATAATAGATGAAACATGGTTATGGAAATTTTTTAGTAAAATTTAGTTTTTTTTGGGTAGTATTATATGAATTTTTATTTTATTTATTATTACTAGTATAGTGTTAGGTATTTAATTTTTCATGTCTAAATTTAATTATATAAGCCAATCTAAAGTGTCTTAGTTTGAGAGCATGAAAATGTTTCTTTATTCACTCTACATCCATTAATTTCTTTATATATATATATTAATATTCATGATATTTTTCAAAGTTTCTATCTTGTGCTTTAGTTTGAGTGTATCCTCAATACTCAACAAGACATTGTTGAGTTATTATAACAACATTACAGCACATGTGCTTAGGGTGTAAATTGAATATATATGTGCTTTTAATAATTTGTGGCAATAATTATGTTATTAAAAGTTTGATAAATGACTTAGATATAATATTCTTCAACAACAGCCAAACCATTGCCTCTGATAAAATTTTAGATAGGCTTTAAAATGACACATAATATTTAAAGAAATATTTTTATGTACTTTTTTTAAATGAATTGACTTTGTGATGGAGGTCTGTTAGTTCACTTGTGGCTATTGTGTGGTGTTCATTTAACATTTTTTTAATATTTAATAACAAAAACTGGAATGAACATGTATATTAATTGATAATAATTCAATAAATATGAGTAGATATTATCAAAATTTAGAGAAAGCTTTAAGAAATTGAGGTTTCAAGCAAAGGGAAACAGATGTAGGTTTCAAGTAATAGAAAAGTCTTTCCATTGAACATAATACAGTCATTGCATTTGCATAATGTGGATTTTGGTTCAAACCTGGAAATTGCATTTCATTAGTTTACAACATAGTCTATTTTATTTTTACAAAATTAAATTAAATTCTTTACTTTTGATGAATGTATAACGTTTAGATTCAGACTGTATTGAAATTTTTTGTTCTTGCAAGAAAATAAGTTGAACGAGAAGTTTTAATGTAAAACAAAACTTATAGTGAATATAGATTTTTTCAAGATCCTAAATGCCTTTTCTTAAAAAAATTATTTAAACTATTTAAATATATTCTTTATTCAAACATGCAGTATTATTTTTAATTTGATTGATTATTAAATTTTATTCATTTGAGAATTCTTTTACTGCAGGGGCTAAAATAAAATTCTTTGCCCTAATTATGATTCAGTTTATTACTCTTAGTTTTTTTTTTTTTTTTATTTGCAGAGTTAATATATTAATATTATTTAAATGCATATGAGGGATCAGAATGACTCAAGATCAACATAGGTATGACAATAATATTGGCATCAACAAGGGCTTTGAGAATTCCATCATCAGATTTTTAATAAAATGGATGGCTGAAGAGTTGGAGAGTGGAGAGGATTGAAGCCTGTTTATAAAAGTTTGTAAATTTGCTAAATATAAACTGAGCACTGATTATATATGTGTGTATGGGAGATGATGATACAGACCAACTGATGAGTGCTGGCTCAGTATGAAATATGTATATTGGAGATCATTTATCTTTTTCACATGTATGTGGTTATGTGTATCATTGTATTAGATAGAATAAATGACTAAAGGAAGCTTGAAAATCTGGATTCAAATCCTTTTAATTATATTAATATATTATTTCTTGTTTGCAAAATATGTAATTAATTTGTGAAAAATAAAAATTTTATTAATTAAAAAAAAATAAACATAAAAGTTTATCGATTTGGCCACATATTTAAACAATTCTAGTACCAATTAACCTAATGACAAATATTAAAATAACATTTCCACAAGAAAAATGTTAATATTGGAAAATTCATACTCTTTTATACCAAACATAAATGAAGGGGCTGACTCTCCAATGCTTGGCATTAATAATAGGCAACTGATAAGAAGATTTAAGTATTGTACTCCTAAGCAAAAATATTTCAATTTTATGCTCAAAATAAATATGTGGTCTTTGCCTGAATTATATACAAAAGAAATCTTATCAACACAGAAACTATATTTTAATTGTTTTAAGAAAGATGAAGAAGATCAAAAACATCTCTTTTTTTAAATGTAGTAACCTACAAGATTTCTGATCATATATAACAAAAATACTTTGGAAAAATAATGCTACAATTCAATCAATCATTGACACTTTTCCAAAAGCTTGCTTTGCGGAAATAAGAACCATCACATTCATACTTTTTGCTCTATGGTGCACAAGATGCTTATTTTTTTGTAACAGTAATACAAAATGACATCTGAACACATTTAAAAGCAAACTTTATACAATTAAATAGAGAGACAAAAAATTACTTCTCCAGATATATTTGGAACTACATGGTCACTTATTCATCAGTGCTGTAACCTACAGTGAGATGTTCTAACTATAATTTCTCAAATAAATGCAATTTATTCACTGTACTATAAACATTTTTAGCAAAAACCTTTTATTGTGCATACATGCATACACAATCTTACATTTAGACTGCCCTGCAGTCTTTTTCAGAGCTATGATATAATAATAATACCATATTTTGTTCATTATGTTATAGCTCTGAAGAAGACTGCAGGACAATTGAAATATAGCATTGTGTATGCATATATATACAATAAAAGATTTTTGCTAAAAAGTGTTTAAAGTACATTGAATAAATTGCATTTATGTAAGATATTATAGCAAAATAAAGAAAGTGGTGAATTTGGAAATATTTCTGTATAATTTCTCAATATCTTATTTTTTGTCTGGTATATTTATTACAATGATTAATAACAATATGTAATGTTTTATTTTTCTAATTCTAACAAAATTGTAAATATGTTAAGATCTTTATATTATGTTTTTCATTCTTATTGTAATATACTAAGATTTTATCAAGGAAAATTCCTTTCAAAACTAAAACACTGTTTTAAATTGCTCAGCTAAAAAGTTAAATTAGCAACAAAAATGCTTAAATATAATAGGTTTGAAAACTTTTTAAGGAAAAAAATATTCCTTTCCCACTTCCTTTCTTTTTAATCAAAAACTAGTTAAGCGTTGGTGGCCAAGTGATCAGCATGGCTGCCTTACTTTGTGCTGGCCGATGCTTTGACACATGAAAAAAAAAATTGTTAATCCTAAGAGTAAATATTTCAGTACTCTTAACTTTCACAGTCATTTTTTGACCACTAGGGAAAAACTATTGTTTTTTTTTTCTTTTATTTTAAAATAAAAATTATTTTGTATTATATTTTTTTTTTTTACAATTTATCAAAAATATAATTTAAAAAATAAATGTAATTTAAAGTATTAACTTTGTGAATAAATAAAAAGGAGTTATAAAGTGAAGGCAATAGATCAAAGGAGAATTTTCTGCTTATGTCAAATAAAAAAAAACAGTTTGATAAAGAAGAGATTTGGTTTGATATCATGTAAGTATTTATTTCAATAATTTCTGTGTAAAAGCTACTGTATTGCAATAAAGATAAAATATAAATATCACATAATTAAAAATTAAAAATAAATGTCAATAATTAAAATAAAAAAAACCAAGGGAAAAAATTAAACTAAATTTGTTTATGATCTACTACAAGATATTTTTGGACATACACACTAGAGCACATCTTTTATTTACTGTTCTTTTTTTTTTTAAAAAAATACTATCTATGGAATAAAATTGCAACATAAATCTGAATTTTTAATAAATCATTAAAATAATTTTTAGCAACTTTTTTTAATTCATTTTTTCCCTTTAACACATGCAACAACAGAAATTCCATTCAATGTAAATGTGAGTTTTGCATTCAAATTTAGAAAAAGGTTAAATTTTCCTTAATAATATTTTAACAAACAAATATGTATTAACAAAACTATAATCAAAAGAGATTTTAAAAAAATTGTCTTGGTGTGGAAATAATTCAACAAAAGAAAAAAACCAATGTTAACTGTTAATTTATTTAGTTTTAAAGAACCAAAAAACTAAAGTAAACAAAGTGATCACTTGGCAATTTTGATTTGATTTGTTGCAAAATGTTTGTATTTAACAATCCACTGAAAATACCCTTTTCTTATTGCTGAGATTTTAACCATTCTTGTAAATTATTATTATTATCATCATCATCATTATTATTGTTTCAAAGTAAACTTTATTGAGCAAAAAAAACAAGGTTATATCATTAAGTTACAAATGATTAAAACAGGCAAAACTCTCCATAAAGTACTGCCACTCAGTGCCAACCAGAGATGCCAGTAATAACAGTAATGTGCTACCATAAGAAATGGTGATCATGTGATGTTTAGTCAGAATAGAATTGCAAATGATATTATACTTAGATATAAATAGATTACTGATTGATGTCGTATATATTGAAAAAATAAAATTATAAAGGTTACAGCGGATAATAGGAGTTATATGTGTATTATTATTAGTTTTCAAAGTGCTCTATTTGACCAATCAAGTTTTGTCTAGGTTAACAGAGTTATTATAGGTATGCACTTTTTTGTGTCCAATTTTTGTCTGTTCATTTATGCCAGGCTGTTTGTTTACTTCATGTTATTGGAAACGGTTCAATTGTTTGTACGTTTCCTGTTTTTTATTTTCTTCGATTAGTATATTTTCAATTAGTAGGTTTTTCATTCTGGAACTGTTTTTCAATCTTTGTTGTCTGTACTAGTTGTTTTGTCCAATGTGGGAAATGTTTTTTATTTTTTTGCTTCTTCGGCTGTTTGTCTGTTTAGCTATAGTGCTGATTGATGTTTCAGCAATGACCACATGACTGTATATATATGGATTTGCTATGATGTTATTCCTATTTCTTAACTGGGTTACTTTGTTATAAAAGGTGGATGGATGGTGCCTCGTATTGTTACCCATTACAAAAGTACATCATGTGCACCAAAATGCATATAGTACAAATGTTGCTGCCCTTATTTTTGATATTGATTTTCCTTGGTATGTGTTGATAATTTTTTTAATTGTGGTATTTGGTTGTCAGTATTTACTACACATTAGCTTTCTTATTTCTTCTAAGGATGCACATTGATAGATTAGATGTTGTAATGTTTCTTCTGCATGGTGGCAGAGCCCACAGAATGGGTCAATTGTAATATACATTTTTTTACGATAGAGGAAATAAGTTGTTGGCATCGCATATAGATTGATTTTCAGGATGAAGTCAAAAAACTTAGACTCCAGTGCCCATTTTTTTGTAGTCATATATTAGTTTTTTATTGTTTATTTTTAGCATGGGGGGGGGTCATTATTATTCTGCTCTTGGTGGATGAGAGTGTAAACTTCCCAATAGGTGTATTTGTTAATGTATTGTTTGGATATTTTGTTTATTGTTTTATATTGGTAAATAATTGATGCGATATATAATTGTTGTAGCAGTGGTTTGTCTGTTGGTGTGATTTGAATTAGGCATATTAGTTTTGGGAATTGCTTTAATGGGGGTAACTACCAGGTTATTTAGTTTTTGTATGTGAAAAGTGTCTATATCATGTAGTCTTAGACCATTCTTTACAAGGGGTTTACTAAGCTGCTTGGTTGATATTGCAACTGTTTTTTGGACCACAAGAGTTGATTGCAGATGGATCTGATTTTTGATTTAAAGGCTTTGGAAAATGATATGAAGGATAGGTAATAGAAATTTTTGTTATGATATGTTGGTTTATTATTTGCACTTTTGAGTATATTGACAAGTAGGTTTTTGATAAGAAGCTGGTGATTCATTGAGCTTCATCTTTCAGCCCATTCTATATATGAGATCTCATACCTGTTACCCCCAGCTTAAATGGGAATCCCAGGGAAGCACTCAGTTTAGCTTGGTATATGTGCATGCATGGTTTTCCAGTAAATAGTGACAAGGTGGTAGTCTTGCTTGCATTGAATTTTAGTTTGTATTTATTTGTATATTCTTGCAAGATTTTTTGCAAAGTGGATAAGGGCTTTTTTGAGGGCAGGAAGGTAGTCACATGATCCATGTATATTATGGATGTGATGTGTAGTGTGGTACCAGGTATTGGTATCCCGGTGAATGTTTGTTGTATTTTTTGTAAGAAAGGGTTGATCTAAAATATAAATAGTAGTGAACTGAGTTGGGATCCCTGTGAGATTGATTGTGTGGGAACAAATGATGGTGAATTTCTTCCATTGAGTGTTATGTGGATTTCATGGTTTAGGAGCAGATTTGCTTTTAGGTATAATTGAGTTTTTGTTATTGGAGTGTTTGCAAGCATATCAATAAGTATGGGGATGTCTATTGAATCAAAAGTTCCTTAAATGTTGAGTTGGATTGCTATTGGCCCATATTTCTTTCTTTCTGTTACTGAGTTTAGAATTGCCTTAAAAATAGTGCTGCCTGGATTGTTGATGAGTTTTTTTGGCAAATTGTGTATCTGAGATTAGTAGCATTATGTGGTGTTCTATTCTTTCTTTAATGACTTTGTCTATGATTTTGATTGGTAATAGTCCCATGAATATTGGGTGAAGGTTTCTTAGAGGGGGAATTGCTTTTGTTTTTTTGTTGAAGGGTACTATCATGATTGGATATACTCGTTTCGTGTATTGAATCTTTTGTGATAATTGATTTGCTAAGTTGCAGAGATATTGTGCTGTGTATTGACTGAGATGTTTTAAGACAAACAGGGGAATGACAGGTGTTTGGAATATTTGCCAGTTTTGTTAGAAATCATTTGTGTTAAATGGGGTTTTGTTTCCATTGGACCAAATAGATCGTTGGAATGTCTGAGTGGCTGTTTTGCTTGCAGTTTTTGTTTGAAGTGTTCATGGATGGGAAATATATTATGGTTGTGTATGTAACCTTGTTTACTCATATTGCCATTGGCACTTTGATGTTGGGTGGATTTCCCACTGTCCATCTTATGTATTCTCTGGTCCAAACATGTTGTGTGAGACATATTCTGCTCTTTTTTATTTTTAAGTAGTTTTTTAAGGTATCACATGTATTGTTATATGCATGTGTGATCTTGTGTATATACTGTTGAGTGTATTGTGATGGCTTAATCATAAGTATTTGATCATGGGGCTTGTCTGCAAGTGCTAGTAGCTTGGAAGGTGGTGGGTGTTTCATTGTTATGTGGTTAATATTGAAAGAAAATATATTTATATATGCCAGGTATTTTTGTATGGGACCAAGATGCATTTTCTAGATTTTATTTAACATAATGTAGGTTTCTGAAAAAAGAAGTTTTAGGATAGTTGTTTATAGCAGTGGTCTTCAACCTTTTCACACCTGCAGACCGGGAAAAATAAGGATAAGATTTTGTGGTCTGGCAGAAGTTTACAGATAAATTTTCTTAAAGATGTAACCTGCTTAGCTTTAGATAAGAATAATTGTTATAACTGACCAAAACAGCACACTAGTTATTGTGTATTGTAATTGTGTTGCTTACCTTCACATGCTGAACACAGAAAACAGTACAATAACAATCATTCTCATTAATGCGCTTGCATTTCTATGTTTACTATTTCATTGTTAAAACATGCAAGAATAAAATGTTATTCACCTGAATGTTGGGAAATATCATAGCTAGTGTAATTACATAGCAATGATTATGATAAATGTAATATCTGTATTTAATGTTAAATATACAAGATCGTTATATATATATGGAGCTTGTCTTTTGATAGTAGTAAGGAGAAAATAGTCATCGCGTAATTAAAATCACCGTACAGCAAAAAAAAAATTGCCGTATTTTAAATCTGAAAAAATAAAAGGAAATGTGTAAAAGTCTGAAGTTTTGATGTTATTGTAATTTTTTGTGCTGGTGTGTTAAAAGGATCAAAAAATGTAATTAATAGGAAAAGTTTTTTTTAAAAAATGGTAAAATAGATATCGCGTAATAGAAATAAAGCCAAAAAAAAATTGCAGTTATTTTTTGTTTGTTTTTATTTTTAAAAAAAGGTTAACAGAAATTGGTTTTAAAAATAAAAGTTTTAGTATATTAGTGGTTTACAAATAAAACCAAAAACAATATCGCCTTATAGGCCAAAAAAAAAGTGGGCGTATTTTTAAACAAAAAGAAAACGAAACTTGAAAAAGTCAAAAGTTTTGATCTTACTTTATTTTGAGTTGGGGGGGGTGTGTTGAGAAATACTTTGTAAAAGTTAGAGGCAGAAGTTATTTTTTGGTTTTTATTTTTAAAAAAAAAGGTAAAAAAAATTGATTTCAAAAATAAAAGTTAAAGCCAAAAAAGATCTTATTTAAAAAAAAAAAATGATAATTTTAATTTGGGGGTGGATGGGGGTGAGAAATACTTTGACTTCACTGAGACAAAAGTTATTTTTGGTTTGTTTTTATTTTTTAAAAAAGGTAATCAAAATTGGTTTTAAAAATAAAAGTTTTAGTATATTAGTGGTATACAAATAAAGGCAAAAAAGATATCGCCTTACAGGCCAAAAAAAAGTGGCCATATTTTTAAACAAAAAAAAAACCCCTGAAAATTGAAAAAGTCAAAAGTTTTGATCTTACTTTATTTTGGGGTGTTTTTTGTTTCGAAAAAAAATTCATACTTTATTTTGGGGTGGGGGGAGGGTGTATTGAGAAATACTTTGTAAAAGTTAGAGGCAGAAATTATTTTTTGATTTTTATTTTTAAAAAAAGGTAAAAAAAATTGATTTCAAAAATAAAAGTTAAAGCCAAAAAAACCCACTAAAAATGAAATATAGTATTAACAGAGGGAGTAGAAAAAATTTAAGAGAGGAAAAAAAGTCACCGTATTTTTAAAATTACGGCCTGGTAACGTTACATTTTATTGTTTTAACACATAAACAATGCCGACAAGCGGCCGTGATTGGCTATCAAAAGATAACTGGAGTTTGTATAATAAAAAACTTCTTTTTTTTTAATTTTGAATTTTTTTAAAAAAATAATAAAAAATTTAATTCTACCCCTCCATAAACATCTATGATAAATAGAAAAACAAATTAATTTATGTATGATTGATTAGATTTCGATTTTGTTCTGTTTCTTTTTTTTTAACAGGGCAAAAATGCGATGAAAAAATAAATAAAAACTGTTTATATTAATTAAAAGTTTAAAATCTTATTATTTTGTTATTACTAACTTTCTTGCCAGTCTAGCGCAGCCTGGCAGAAAACTTCTGCGGCCTGGTGCCGATCCATGGACCGGTGGTTGAAGACCACTGGTTTATAGTAATACTCTTTTTGTTATTGTTAGTGGGAGTATTGATGTTTGTATTTGTCTGAAGTTGATTGTCATTATCTGTGCCGATTGATCTGAGGAAGTGGAATGTGTAGGTTTTATTGTGATTTGATGGTGCAACATTGGTGAATAGAAACAAAAGTCAATGAGTGAAGAATGATGATGGCCATAGTGGAAAGTTATTGCATTTTTTGGTAGAAAACCTTCAGCACTCATCAGTGGTATCAATATTCTAAGCAGCCATCACTCTGTGAATTTCTTGCATGTCTTGTTGTAGTCTCCTATTAGTATGGTTGAATTTGTTGTGATGGCAAAAAATGAATTAATGTTTGCTATTATGGTATTAATTATATTGTGTTGGAGTATATATACGAAAATTATGTTGATTGTTACAATTTTATATTGGAAGATTGTAATTAACAAATTTGAGTCTATATATATTATTTTAAATGAAGTGAATGGGCAATTCATTGCCATGAAAAGTCCGGTGCCTGGAGAAGGGATTGATGAGTCTTTGGAGCATGCACAGAACCCCTCCTTGTGTAGGTATTTTATTGAATCTGTTTGACAGATGGAATAGATTTTGATTTCTAATAATCTGAGTATGTGTGGGTGTGTGTTTTTAATCCATTGCTTTAACTTGTTGATTTTAGAAGTTGAGTTTAAACCTCTTATGTTAAGCACTGCTATTTTGACTTTTATTGAGATTATGTAATTTAGATGGGGTCATTTCTTTGGGTTGATTTGCTATTAGTTGTTCTTGGGCATCTTCATAGTTTTAATTCCAATTCTTCATCAGTTATATCAGTTGAGTGATTTGTATATTTGATATTATCTCCTGGATTGAGCCTTTCCGTCTTAGCCTTTTTTATTTGTCTGTTTTTCTTTGGTGGCTGACCTAGTCATCTTTCTGTTTCTGGTATTTCTTTTATTTGAGGTAGACATGGAGTAAATGTTTCTGTTATATCTGTTGATGTATTGTTTTTTTATTAACATGTGCTCTGATTCAAATTGCATATTTGCACTATCCATGTTACTATTATTTGTTCCTTCTTTGTTCTCATCTTTTTCTTAGTTATTATCAATGATTTTATTAGTTTCTCTTGGTAGGTGATTTAAATGTTGTTTTATGTTTTCAGTTCTGCTTTTATCCCTATTGTTTTCCAGCTGTTGATGTCTTGAGTTTTTTTGGTTTCTGCCTACATTATCATCATTTTGATGTGTTTCCAGTATTTGTTTCTGTGGTTATATTATATCATGTTGTTTGGTAGCAGCTTGGTTTTGTGCAATTTGGATTGTGTTGCAATGTATTGCCAGATGGCCATGCTGTCCATATGAATAGCATTGTGGTTTCAGATCTCTTACATATAGTTAGAAAACTACCCCCTGGTCAATAATTTGGATTGGAATGTTTTCTGGGATTACTCCATCATTTAATTTTATTTTGAATTCAAAACTGTTGCTGTCTACGGACATGGGTGTGTCTTTCAGGTATATTGGGTTTAAATATACTACTTTACCAAATGGCTCTATCATATGTTGGAAATCTTGTATGTTATAATCAAAGTATGTGTTTCTTATTGTGCCTGTAATGTAGTTTTATAAGTTCTTGTCCACTGCTATCAATGCATAATTTCCCAATGTTTTGACTTGCATTTGAAATCTGCCTCTTTGATGCTCGTCAAAGAATTCTATTCCCAAATAATAGGAGTTAGGGTGGTATTATTATTGTTGTTATAATTATTATTATTATTGTTGTTGTTGTTGTGGTTGATTAAAAATAGTTTATTTTTACTGTTCTATATTTTAAACTTTAATACATTTTTACTATTAATTTGATATTTTAATCCAGTTAAATTTCATAATTAATTTAATTTGCAAGGCCACATGTAAATTTCAAAGAACCTTTTGAAAATTATTTAAATGAATTATAATAATTTACTATGTTAATCCATTAACATAATAGTTTTACATTAACATGCTGATTGTCAATTATAAAACAATTCCCATTTTGAAATTTTATTCTCCAATTGTTATTATAAGCTATGTTGTTGTAGGCTATAATTAATGAATATATTTTCAAATTCTAACCTCACTTTTATTAATTACAAGTAAGTTCAAATATTTGTATTATATATTAAATTAATAATGCTGCTCATACCATGTATATATTACCTGTTAATGCAGCTACCATTAAGTATATCAAAGTATATTGTTAATTGATAAGTTTCATTTTTTTCATAATGGAAATGATAAAATATATTCAAAAACATAAAAATAATATAATTTATTTAGAAAAAAATCTAAAATTAATATGATATTAAACAAAAAAAAAAGTTTGAAAAGCAAAAATTTTTAATAAGTTTGACCAATGTAAACATTCAGGAAGAAATTAAATTCCTTATGAGATCAAAATGCAATTCCATAATAAATTGACTTAAAGATGAATAAACATAACAACATACAGATTAAATCATGTAATTCATAAGAAAATAATTGATTTATAGAACTGCATCTTCCCTCATTACTAATTTAATTTCTTTGGAATTGTGTTTACACTAATTAGCAATTTAATTTCTTCATGAATGTTTATACTGATCATATTTATTAGAAATATTTAGTTTTCCAGTGACTTGTTTTTTTTGCTAAAGATATTTTTAATCAATTTATTATGGAATTAATTTTCCTTCAGTGCTAATTTAATTTTTTCCAGAATTGCATATTCTACAGTATTGAAAATATTGCAAGTGATACATGGTCAAGCATTATCATGAGTTCTGTTATAAGTAAATTTATGTTTTCAGTTTTTTGTTTTGCTATATGTTATTCATTTATTCCACTTTGTGAAATTTAATTTTTTTATTAATTTGCATTTATCAATAATTTTTTGTGTATTATTGTGCTTCTTCATTTTGTAATTCAATTTATTAAGGAAAAGAATTGTTCCTTGCTAATAATTGAATTTCTTCCTGAATGTTTGCATTGTTCACATTGATTAGAAATATTTGTTTTATTTAATTATTTATTATTCATTAAAAATATTAATTTCAGGTTTGTTTTCTATTCAATTTATTATGGAATTGTGTTTGCTCTTGTCATTAATTTAATTTTTTCTGAATACAATCCTTTATTGTCAACTAAAAATATGAAGTTTAAGTTTTCTAAATAAATTGTATTATTTCATGTTTTATTATTATATTATAAAAAAATGAAACTTAATGATTAAGATCTTATTTATTTTAATATATAGAAAATAATTCCATTAATAGATAGTACATATAATAATAATTCAATTCATTAGTAAACAATAGCTTGCAAAGACAAAAACATTTACAATAATTAGATAATAAATAATATTTACATAATAAGTATATATAAAATTTAACTTAATAATTTTAATATATAGGGTATATAAGAACAGGCTTTCACATGACCCACCACTCACCACCCTATCTCATATCATTGATACACTTGAACACATATATTTTGAAAAGAAATAATCACCAATATACATATTTCATGCTAAACCATTCAGTTGGTCCAGATTATCATCTCTACACATATATGCAATAAGTGCTCAGATATATATTAAGATAGCCAATCTTCACACTTTAATGGACAGGCTTCAATCCACTTCACACTCCAACTCTTCAACCATCCATCCAATTGAAAATCTGATGATGCAACACTCAAAGGCCACCCTGAGACCAAGATTCTTGTCACACCCATGTTGACCTAAAGTCAATCTGATCCCTCATGTACAGGACATAATCCATTTAAAGTCTAATGTAAAATTAATCTCAATAAACATATTGTATTCATTTTGTGTCCTATAAAGAAGTCCATTTCTTATACACGTGTGCTGTGTTATTGGCAGATAATAATAATAATTTAATATTAAAATATATAATCTCTTTGTGATAAAAAATAATGCATGAAGCCTAACAAATATATACATGTGAAAATTTAAAACAAAATATTAGTATAATATAAAATTATTAATTATAAATAAAAAGTTTTTCATTATCATCAATTGCAATCTTTTTAATTTTCTTTTTTTTTTTTGGTAAGTCATAAACATTAATTTTAATGTTCCTTTTAAATATATTGTAAAATTTTGGGCCAAGATACTATTTTTGATACTTGCAATGGATTTTAAAATATATTAGTTCAAATAATAAATTCAAAATCACTTGATTTATTTAACTGGCAAAACTCTCCATATACTAGTGCCACCCTGTGCCAACCAGAGTAATCAATGGATGCCAGAAGGCTTGTGCATAAAATCCCCATCTAGTGCTTACTCATCCAATATCCCCAGACTAGTTTCTGGCTTGTGGCCTTCGTCATAAGAGATGGTGATCATGTGATATTTAAGGATTTATTTAACATAACTTTTGAAAAATCATTTTTATTGTTTTCTTTATTTTGAAAATAGTAACACAAAATTATTTATTTTTAGTTGATGGTTAAAACTCAAACACATTTATATAATTCAAATGTTTTCAAGTCCAAAGGTTTAAACAATTCTTAATGTAATGTTTTGAAGTATTTGCACAGACGTTAAATAATATGCTGCAGTATCAGTCCATAATGTGATTCCATAACATTATCTTCTTAAATATAGATTTGAATACATTTAACAGAACAAATTTCTTCAAAAAATATCTTATTCTATAAAAGACAAAATTTAATTTTTTTAATTTTACTTGAAGGGAAAGAATGTGCTTATCCCAAAGTAGATGTTCATTTAAAATAAACCAAGATAAGATACCATTGTAGTTCTAGTAAGTTTTCATATGTGGGTTGATCCAAATAAGATATTTCAATTCAAATGGCTTTTACTAGAACATTTTTCAGAGAATATACTATATATTTACATTTATTAATATTTAAAAGTAATCTATTTTTTATTCATCCATTATGCAATTTTTGGCAAGCCTCATTCATAAGTTTCTTCAGTAGAGTATATGAAATTGCTGAAGTAACTAAGGCATTATCATCCATGAAACAAAAAATATAGGATTGAAGACAAATATTAAGTAAATCATTAATATAAACAATAAGGCTCCAAGGACCAAACCCTGAGGAACTCCATATATGATTATTTCCAAATTACTCAAAATATTGGTAATTTTAACAAATTGGATTCTCTTGTTTAAATAAGACTTAAACCATTCAAGCATAGTATCTTGTATATCCAAATAATTTAATTTAATTAATAATCAATCATGTGGAGCATCATCAAATACTTTCCATAATTCCAAATAAAATCAATAGTTTTGTAACCTTTTCTAAAGATTCAGTGGAAACTGAAACATGTTCAGATAAGTCCAGTTCATAGATTTTTCTGATAAAAATCCAAACTGCTCATTTGAAAATAAATTATATTTTTGAAAAAACAAAACAATTTTGTTCTTTATAAATATTTCAAAAATTTGGGATGTTGATAAAATAGAAATTGACCTGTACTTTTCCAAACATTCCTTTTCTACATTTTTGTAAATAGATGTAACAATAAAATATTTTAAGCAACCTGGAAATATATCTGAATGTAGAGAAAAGTTAAATAAAAATAATAATATTGATGATGATGATAATAATAATAATAATAATAATAATAATAATAATAATAATAATAATAATAATAATAATAATAATAATAATAATAATAATAATAATAATAATAATAATAATAATAATAATAATAATAATAATAATAATAATAATAATAATAATAATAATAATAATAATAATAATAATAATAATAATAATAATAATAATAATAATAATAATAATAATAATAATAATAATAATAATAATAAGGAGAAGAAGAAGAAAATGAAAATGATAATGATGTAGCAGCAGAAGCTTATCATTAGAAACTAAATGCAGCATTTGAATAGTAAAATATTAATTCTTAATTGACATTCACATAAATCAAAATTTTAATTTCATTAATGTATTTTTGACAAGAATCAAGACTTCAAAAAAAAAAAAAAGGTAGCTGAAATTAGTTCATTAAATTGTTTTAATAAAAAGCACTTTTTTTCCTTGCTTAGTTTGTTTATAAAATAATAATTAGAACTAAAAAAATAAAATACGTTTTTATAATGTCAAAACATATGAACTATTCAATGTAGTTTTTTTTTAAAAAAAAAAAAATCTTATATTAAAACAAATTAAAAGGTCAAATTAACAAGTTTATTGCATTATTTCAGTATCTGGGATCTGGGAATTTTTTGAATATCTATATGGTTTAAAATTTGTTTTCTATAGTTGCAACTTTAAGCAATTTATTTTATTTATTAAGCATCTTTATCAAACTAAATTTTACCCAAGTTAAGTTAAATATTACTTTTTGCAGAATATGTATCACTTTTTAATGAAAACAGAATAATTTTGCAAGACAAAAAGTTAATGTTTATTTGGAAATTTTCTTTTAAGAAAACTAAAAATTATTTACGCATTGAGCTAAAAATGCAAATACTTTTTAATAAATAGCACTTAGTAATTTTTAGGTAAAAAATTTATTTGCTTGTTGTAGATCTGAAACAGAAATATTATAATTTTATTTTATTTTTTGATTATAATACATTATAATCAAATTAATAATGGAATAAAATAAAATATTTTTGTTAGTTTGGAACCAATTATTACAATTTCAGTTGTAATATCTTTGAATAATATCCATTTTATTAATTTGACTTCTCAGAATGTATTATTATTACTAATTGAAATTTATTTGTCTTTCATCTCAAAAAATAAAAGCAAGTAATACATCAGGGAAATAAATACCTCAGACAGTTTACTATTGAGTCAATAAATACTTTAGACTTAATATTGATTTATAAAAAGATGCATTATGTATTTATAAATAAAATAGATGATGCATATCTGCTATTGTAAGGTATATAATTCTAAGGCATTCTCATATACCATTTAATTTATTTTTTGATCAAGTTTGACAATTGTATATATCAAAATAAATAAGGCATTTGTTTTCTATAAATTATTGTGTTCACTTATTTATTATTTATTTTTATTTTACTATCTTGGAATTTTGCTTTTATTTTCTTGCATAGCTCTTTTATCAGAAAATTATTTGTTTTTTATGTTTTGTAATCAATTTGTTATGATTCTTCTATCAAATAGATTGCATTCAAATTTTGTACATGTGTTAGAAATTGATGATAATGTAGTATAACAGTAAAATTTTCAAAGTTGTCCAGTTGATTGCCCAGCCTAGAGTGATGGTAGAGAAAATTTCAAATGTGTTTAATATTCAGTAAGTTTTCAATGATGGGCATGAGAGGATCTTTTTTTTAAAAAGCTTAAAATATTTACAGTAAATTAAAATAGAAATAAAAACAAATCTTAATTTCTTTTGATTGTAAAATTTGCAATTTTTAAAATGAATTAAATTTTATTTTTTTCTGATTATAAAGTATTCTTTTTTAAAAACAAAATATTGGAATTGATTTTTAATGCATACAAATTTTCTTTCAAATATTACTCAGACTGTGATATTGTTTTTATTGTCTATTTAATTACTAAAAAGATCCCAATACTAAAAAGTTAAAAATAATATATATATATTAGAAATAATGCTTCCATTTAATGGCACTAAAAATCCAATTTTTAAATTTGAATATGATTAATTACACAATATATCCAAATACTAAAAATTTTAGAATAATATATATATAATATCATTAAAAATCAGTCAACCCTTAACAATCTCAATAACAATTAACAATTTAAAACTGTTGTCAAGGCAATCTTTTTTTAATAATAAAGATAGAATCACTTTATATATACATATAAATATTTTATAGTAAACACTTTTATTTACTATTCACCAAAAAGCTAAAAATTATTGTTTTCTTCAATTACAATTGGGCTTTTATTTTTATTTAATTTGAAATGAAAATGAGGGGCATGGAGAAATTAATACATTCAATTATTAATTTTGCAACTAGTGATTGAATTAATTAGTATCTGGATACTCCATGTTTTTGTTTAATGTTAAATATAAAAGCCTCAACTGTTATTGAAGAAAACAATTAGTTTTGGCTTTTTGATGCAAAATAAATAAAAACATTTATTATAAAAATATTATATATATATTACTTTATAAATAAAATATATAAAAAATACTAAAAAAAGAAAAATGATAATTGAAATTGTTATCAAAAGTAATTGCTTTTATTATGAATTTTATGATTGTACACAGTTTAGCCTGTGCAGATATTAAGAATTTATATCTATGATTAGATTTCTTATATAGTTTTATTTTTATTTTTAAATAAAAATAAGCTTTTATTAAAAATTTGATTGTCTGAATATACATAAATTTAGATAAAAATAAAGTGATTAACTAAGATTATTCTCTGAACTGAGGTTTAATCAGATACTCATATAAAAACTTTTTGTCCATATATATTGATGAGAATATTTTTTTGGATCAAAGCTGTCAAATATTCTTTCAGGTGTTTTGTTGGCCAAGGACAGACAAGAATCCAAAATTGCTATAACTTCACTGTTATTTTTTTAAAGGGAAATAATGATTAGGATCCATTACTACCTTAATAAAAATAATTGAGATGATACTAAAACATTCCAACACAGGGAAAAATCTAGAACATTACCATATGAACACACATGCATATAAATAAAATAATAAAATTTAGTTTGATACCTTTGTAGCAACAAAGATCAGAAGTAATATTAAATTGAAATTTAATTTGAAAAATTCATAACTATCAAAATATTTTTTTAAAAAATTAGTATTTTTTTTCTGATTTATTCAGGCATACATTCGTAGCACAAAAATGCATAAATTGGTCAAAATATAACCTAAAATTTAAATTTTAGTGATTATAAGATGTAATTACATTGTCAGGTCTTACATATATATATATAATTAAAAATAATTTAAAACAAAATTAAAATAGACAACTCGTTATAAATATAAAAAATTATTTAATACATCAATCCGGCTTTCATTACTTAATGGAACCTTTTCAAGCTGATTCTTTTTACACAATCACATGACTTATTACCCTACAGCAACTCCTCCAATGGACATTATTTACATTACAATAAATATAATTATTAAAATACATATGTTAAATATTATTAGTATAATACAAATATGTACATAAAAATGATTAACCTTATTACAGTTCTTTTTTTTTCTCATAATATATATATATTTACAAATAATCTTTAAAAAAAAACAATAATAATAATCCCTTTCTTTTATTTTTAAAATTATAACTCTAATGTTTCCAATAGTTGTGTAAAAGGAAACCTCTTGAAAAGGTTCCATTAAGAAATGAAAGCCTGATTGATGTATTAAATAATTTTTTTAATTATAGTGAGTTGTCTATTTCAATTTTGTTTTAAATTGATTATTTTTAATTTTATACATAGAAGGCAACATTATGAAAAATTTTAACATTGAAATTTCATCATTTAAAATAGATTTTGTATTTATATTGTACTGGTCGGTTTTGTATGCTCACATAGCAAGATCTAGCATTTAGGCAAAAGTACCTCGAATCCAATCATGCGCAAGATACATAAGTCAGGAACACTCATGAATTCTGCCCTATTTGCCTATTTTCAAGATCTACCAACTTATGAACAACAATCCCGACGATATCGATCTAATTTTATCTCTCTCCGCCGGCATCGCACATCGGAGACACAAAAAGACTCTTAATAATTTAAAGTTTAATGGTGGAATATTTAGCATGAAATATAATTTAGAAGCATTTAACGATCGTGACCTTTCATATTAATTATATATTAGCAGAGATCATTTAGTCAATACGGGCATAACTTATTAATTAAAATGTTAATTTAAATAAAAGAAAACACAATGATTCAGAAATGTTATAACATATATTTAAGATTTATTATTTGACAAAACATAAGTAAATGTGTATTATCATTGATTGATCATTGGCCTCATAAATATTATATGACAGTTGGTCATAGAGAAATCATATTACATTTGGTTGTTAAATTAAGAATCAAATTTAACAGGTGACTTTATTTATAGTTGGGGCTATGCCAATAATATATACTATAATGATGAATATAAGACTTAGCGCTATTAAGAAATATAATATTGAAATAACACTATACCCCCAGAAGGAACAAAATAGCATTTAAACAATTTGAAAGATAATTATTATTTTATAATGAAGCATTACATTTGCACAAAATATAGTGATTAATATTCAATTTATGAAGTGATAGACATGTGTGGGACAGCTGATGAATATATATTAATAATAATGTCATCGCAATGATGTGCATTTAAATAGTGGACATAGATCTGTTTAGCAAAAATCACAACATTACGGCTTATGGATGTTCATGGGTTTACTAGAAATACAACGAAGGGTGGTGCATGCATGGCGGTGTATTTGATGTGATCCCATCACGGATCCGAACATTTGCTTCATGAAATTCATTTTGAAGAGAAAATACAAATGTAACTCTGCAAACGTTGGCAGGATCGGTTTATAAATGAAGAGCGGTCGGCTATGCATTTATTGGACTGGTTTTTCCAGAGTGATCCCCATATAAAGCATGCACATACAACCAAATAAGTCGCCAGGGGATTAAAGCCTGGTTCTTGGATTTTGAGAAGGATAATGGGGTTCGACTTTGCGATACCTCCGGATAAGAGAAGCACGAATATATAATATAAAAACGAGTGTGCCTATATACAAGCAACGCTTGGGGATACAATATATATATATATATGTAGCTTAAAAGACTACTTTAATTACTGAATGCCCGTAAATTATAGAATATCCTGCATAATGGTATGATCTAATCACTAAACAGACATGAATGAGTTAAATTAATTAAATTATATCAATTTTAAGACATAAAGATTCCCCCTTCCCTTTACTTTAAATTATTTATAACTTCCCACACCATTTAATAAATACAAATTTCGGTTAAAAGAATGCTATTATTAGAAATAAATATGTTTATATGGAAACAAATGGGGTGGTGGAAATAATTAGATTTTACATATATGAAATACATTTACGGTTGGGATTAGCGCATTTTAAAAAGATAAAAAAAACATTTTTAGAAAAACAGATGTTGATCTGTTTTCCTACAACAATTTATAAGATAATGACTTTATTTTTACAAACTCGCGAGCACCTGCATAAGTCTAATAGGACTTGTTTTTAATTAAAATAAGTTATTAATTACCCTGTAAGTGATGGGTAGGGAAACTAGAAAGGAATTACATGCTAGCGAGTTTGAAATATTACTGACATTTTAAAGCAAAAAAATACGTAATATAATAATGAAATAAAATATGATTGCTGCATGCAAATAATAAAAAAAAACATTGAATAGAGACTCAATGATAGAATAGGTTAAGTTATATAGAGTTGTAGCTAAGTAAAATTACAAAAGATATAAACATTTACATAAGATATTAGAGTAGAGCTTCAGGATTATTGTTGTTATAGAAGGCTGAATTTAATAGAATCATAGAGTGGCTAAAGTTCTTTTACCTTTCATAAATGGTAGTGGTTCTTGATGTTTGGAATGTTCATCGACAGTAATACACTAGATCTAGGTTTGGAATAAGGCATCACAGGTAGCATTTTACTTATTTAATTATTAGACATTTGAAAGTTCATAGGCACGGGATCTGGAGCTTTCTTACGGAAATAAGCATGTTGGAACAGGGAGAAGGTAAAGTTTCCCCTACTCACAGCACATTGGATGAAGATTAAAACTAGCGTGGATTATATGGACCATCGTTAATTTATGGTTGTCTCCTCCTTTTTTGGATTCAAATCCAGCAGTATTTATACTCCTTTTTTGATGATGTAGTATAGCACTTAACTGCTGGACTTGGGGCAATTTGAGCACTTTAGCAAAGCTAAAATCTGCTGACCGGATCTCTTTTGTTTTGTAAGTCTTTTGAAACAATGCAGTCCTGTTACAAGTTTCTTGAATGATTGTTTTAAAATAAGTCTTATAATTTTAAAACAAGTTGGCATGGATAAAATTTCCACTAATGGATTTTACTTTACTATTACAAATCGTAACCTTTTAATTTTAACTAATGGGCTTTTCCGGGTAATTGTTTTTAGTTGTGTTTGAGAAACTTCTTAAAAGAATTGCATCATTTTCTGACTGCTAAATTAAATATAAAAAATAATACATTTCATATATGAATTTTAAGATACATGAATAATATAATTATTTATACGATTTATTATCAATCTCCCCACACTGAAAATATATATGTATTTATCCATTATGCACACATACACATTAAAATAATATTAAATATTTATTTATTAAATTATTTTGTGTTAAGATATATAAATATCTACATCAGTTATGTTTAAATGGGTAAGCAAAGGAAAAATATATGTATACGCATGTAAGAATGGGGTTTAAACATGGCTTAGTGGTAGGAGACTGTAAGTGGGCTGTGAAGCACGATATGAGCATCAGATCGACTGCTTCAATATATTGGACTATTTCCATGATTTAAAATGAGTATTGAATGTCTTTAGAAAAATTTAACTTTATTTAAATATTCTAAATACATTCAACTGTTAGTAATAGCACACAGGTTAGTAAATGCACAATGTTTCAAGAGATATTATTCTTCCCTCTTCTTCATGTGTTGCTGGCCTGACCAGTGACAGTACTAGCAAAGGAATCGAAGCTGAACCTTAAGATTCTTGAATATTGAATTTTAAGGTAACAGTCTAAACAATTGAGCCATTCTGCCAAATTTTTCTAAATACATTCAATACTCATATTAGATTATGTAAATAGTCCAACATATAAATACAACTAAAACACCATCATCACAAACCTTCAGAAAAACACATTTAAAGTATATATATATATAAACATCTTAACTCTTATACTAAGCATTTTTTAATAAAAATGATATATAGTATTAGATTTTTGTAAACTTAATAAAGATTTATTACCAGATAATCTCCATGATTAATTAATATTAAGTTAAACTATTCATCTTTTAATAGAAACAAAATGTGTATGGAATATCATATTATTTTTAATAGTAATAATAAAAGATCAAATGTCACATGACTTATATATAGCTTGCATTTAACAATATGTAAACTTAAGAGCACAGTGCTATAACTCTAAACAAGCTTCTTTTTTTTTATTATTATAAATGCTAGAGAAGGCATTCAAATCATCTTTATCTTAGATTGATTTGAATGCCTTCTCTTATAGTAGCATTTATCATAATAAAAAAGAAGAAGCTTGTTTAGAGTTATAGCATGCTCTTAAGTTTACATATTATTTTTAATCAAAATACTTTATAATCTATATGAAATCTGCAATTAATTCAATTCTAATAAATTTATTTCATTTTAAAAAATTTACAAAACTATAAATGTTATTCTAGTATATAATGACTAAATGGGTAGGAATATATAGGTTAGTTTTTAAAAGTATGAACCAATCTATTTTCCAATAGTATGCTTTAGATATTTGACTACCTTATTATTAATATTAATATTATTGTACATATTCTGCAATAGGTAAAAGCTACATATTACAATCATTTTTTTTATTTTTATGGGCACTGCATGAAAAAATTCATATTACCAAACCTTGATAAGCCAATGATTTTTATAATCTAGCTACTAATAGTGAAATACCCTTTTACCAATCACTTGTTTACTAGTTGGTTTGTCATAAATCATATATCTTAAAAACATTTCTGTTTAAAACATAAAAAAATTTCAAAATTCATCTTGTCTGGGTTCAAACCCTAAACTGTAACATGATAAGTATATATATTATCAAAAATAGGCTGCCATTATTGTTGTTATACTAATAAGAATAATAGTTAGAAATTTAATTGTAGCAAAAATGTCTTTTTTCCTGCTATTTTAAATTACAGATAATAATGAATTATAATAAATTATAATTTTTGCAGAGGAGGATATATAATATACTATAGAAATAAAAAATATTTATAAATAAAAAGAAATAAAATAAATCTAAATTAAATAGACATATGATTATTATTAGATATTTAGCTTTAGCTGCAAATTTAAATTATAAATAGCATGATGTGGAAATTAGTCATTATTTTCTACTCTATGGTTTTAAAAATATTTTATAATATCAAGCTTTTTGAAAAGCATGGAATCATTTTATTTCATAAAGAATATTTACCATACTAAGCTTTACATGAGTTAAGACAAATCTACTTGCAGAAAATACTGTATATCAAATTTGGAAAAAGCATAACCTTTGGAGAAATAGAAATGGAATAGAATAAGTTATTGAGATATGCAAAAAAGTAAAAGTTATCTAGTGACTGTTACAAATAAAACATGATGCTAAATAAATAAATAATTTGCTATATATATATTTAATTTTACATCTAATATTGACTTGTAGTAAATTGCAAAAATGTCATAAATGTCATTTATTAATATATAGTGAATGGAATTAAAAGTGATTAATTAAGACCTTCATGCTCTCATTTCTAAATGCTTAAGATTTGCCTATATATACATTTAAGTAATAAAAATAGAGTGAATTCACACTTATCTTTTCAAAGATTTTATCTTGTGTTTAGAAAGTAAGTTTTAAGTGTTTGAATTCATACAGCACATGTGTAAGGGGGTGATTTCCTAATGACTGTTTTAAACAGAATCATAAAAGTAAATTGAATAATATACCTGATCTTTTTTTTAAAAAAAAGAAATACCCTGCTTTAAAGATATTTAAGCAACATGACAATAGTTTATTGTATATAGAAAAATTATTAAGTTTCACATCAATTAAGATAGATGTCACTATTTGCAAAACATATTTTACATCTAATTTTATTGAAGAAAGAGTAAACTTATAAGAAATAAAAATCATGTAACCAACTTATGACATATTTGGAATATAATAATTGTGTTTCTTGGGATTTATACTTATAGCAAAACTTATCTTCAACTTTTTATTAGTCTAAGACTTTCTTGGTATCTTTTTTTTTTTATTGGATTTAAAATGGCTCTACTCATTCATATCTGACAATGATGATTATTATAATGTCACTTAAATAATACTTAACACTTTTTTGTATAATAATAAAAAATATCATACTCCACTAGATTTTAAAACATCATTATATCTGAATTATTATCAATATCATCATTACTATTATTTTTTTTAAAAAACTATTTTATAAGCTCTCTGTGTATATATATATATACTCAGAACATTACAGTTTTTTTTAATATTGATTTTTTTATCCATTATTCTACAGTATAATTTTTTTTTCATTCCACATTGTTTCAAATTTCTCATACATTGTATTTAGTTGTTTTTTTTATAGTTGAGTTAGTGTTTTTAAAAACTGAAAATTAATATATATAAAACTATAAATAGGTTTTCACATTTAAGTTTAAAGATATTGATTGAATAATTGCATTTCATGAGAATACGTTTGACAGGTGAGTCACCAAACCTATTCTGTTTTCAGTTAATAAATTTAACAGAAATCCATTTGCAAACTTAATATTAATTTAATAACTGTAGTGTTGGTCAATAATTTGAAAATATATATATAATGTGAATATTAATAAAATGTGCTTTTTCAAAAAATGAGAATTTAATTATGCTTTGTAAACAACATCCCAAAAAGTTGTTTCAATTCAAATATACAAGTGGAAAATGAACCAAAAAATGTTTATTAATTTAAAAGTTTAATTTTAAAATTAATCTTAAATTTTTTATATTTATTTATAGTTTTCACTTACTTGAATATAAATGAAAAAACTATTATTAAAAAGGAAAGTCCTTGTATTATGTCAGAATTGTATTTTAAAAATAGTGGATAAAATAACTAGAATACAATCATATAACACTGAATTATTATCTGCAGTACTGTATTAACTGATACATGTGTTTAAATAAAGTTTTCCTCCAGAAGTCTGGTTAATTAACTACAAATAAGATTCTTTTCCAGAAGGCAGGTTAATTAACTGCTTTGTGATGTAGTACCATGATCATATAATGGCACTTGATCATCATCATCATTAGTAGTTTACCTTTGTGTGATGTATTTTTAGCATGAGTTATTTTAGACATGTCATTATTTAGAGTTACACCATACAATTTAAAGAGATCTTCACATAATATTGCTAATATAATTTTCAATTAATAAAGCAACAAGTACAGATACTTCAGATAAACATGATTTAAATATTCAAAAGTGCCAGCATGGCTTAGTATAATGATGGAGCCACAGATTCTAGAGCTAAAAGTGCAAGGATCATGGAGCTTGTGGATAATTTTGGGTATTGTTGTTCAAGTGCTAGAGTTCACTTTTGGCTGCTTTGTTGTTCAGTCTTGTTGATTTTTCTGGGTATGAGCTGGAGTGCAGAGTTAAAGGATGTATTGTTTATATTGGAGTTGGTTTATAGTGTATTTACCTTGAGATAAAGTGCACATGATGGATGGGGTTGATTGTGACATTGCCTACATGATGACTGTTATGTGACTGTTGATATGGTGTTTTATTTCAGGTAAGCAGATGGCTTAAAAAGTGACCAAGTATCAGCAAAGACATCATAAAAAGTCATCCTTTGGTATTTTTTTAACTGTCAACTTCTGTAACTTGTTCAGGCCTAACAATAAAGTTGTGAAACATGGTCATTAGTAAAGATGGGTTAAAAGCTAGATTTTGACTTTATATGAAGGGATGTGGTGATTGTTGTGTTAGGTGTTGTCTTGTATTGGAATTGACTGTAGGGGTTGGTGTATGCAGTAGAATTCTTAATTTGGCATGTGGACTGTTTTCACAGAACATTATTGGGTGTGACTGTATGACTGGATAGGAGGGTCCCTACATCCATCTGGGTGTAAAATTCTGGTGGAAGATTAGTCATGGTTGGTGTGTAATGACTATCAGTGTTTTTGCCTTCTTAGATGCTTGGTTCTTTTTGGAGCATCCTGGTCTTTTTTTGATCTTTGGGGAAGATGTCACTGTACCCAAAAAACATGGAACCAGTATTTTCATAGTTTAGGAGTATTCTTGTAGATAGTTATGTATGTGGTGTTAATTTTATATGTGTTGGCAACTTGGGTATTGGAGGAGGGGTGTGTTTACTAGTCACTAGAGTAGCACTCTAGGTGATTTGTGGCACTATGGGTGGAAAACATGGTTATTATTATTATTTGTATTTTTTTAAACAAAACCTTATAACTGATAAAATAATAGCATTCAATCTTTTCTTATGCAAAATTAGATTTATCTTTCAGCTGCATTTAAATAAATGATTTAAACTAAAAGTGTCTAATTATGCTAAGGTAGTGATATGTACAAGAAAATTATATCTAAAATTAAATAATCAAATAATTAATTAATCAAGATAGATATGAAATTTGAATAGATAAATGACAGTTTGAGCTTTGGTTCAGAGATATGGAATCTATCATTCCACTACTCTATTAAAATATCAACAACTAACAATGATCACAGATTATTTCTTTATAGTAGGATGCTACTGATAAGACTTTAAATCTGCCTTTAATCTGAAAATTTAAATATGACATATATACAGAATTTTCTATAAGTTTCTGCTTATTAAAAAAATTTATTTTCAGCTTTTTATTTTTATATTTTCATGCTATATGTATATGCAGCCTTACAATTTGTTAATTGAGCAAATCTACAAATAATAATAACAATAATAGTAGTAGTGGTGGCGGTGGCGGTAGTGGCAGTAGCAGTAGCCGTAGCAGTAGTCCCACAGTAAACTCTAGAAGAGCTACTTCAAAGTTTCATAGATCTCCATGTTTGAACCCAGAAAAATCCTCAAAATGCACTTTTTTCCAAGTAAGAATCAAATATATATAGATATTAAGTACAATTCAACAAGTGAAAATGGCTTTTCTTTGACAAAAATAATTATCATGGAAATAACTCAGAAAACAAACATTTTCTCAATGACAAAATTTATTAAAATGGTGACTACCAAGTCATGTGACTCACAGTAAACTCTAAAATAGCTAATTCCAAGTTTGATAAGGTTCCATGTTTGAACCCAGAAAAATCCTCCAAATACACTTTTTTCCAAATAAGAATCGAATATACATAGAGATTAAGTACAATTCAACAAATGAAAATAATTTTTGTTTGCCAAAAAAATTAATCATGGAAATATCTCAGAAAACAAACATTTTCTCAACGATAACATCTAAATAAAGTCATGTGACCTGCAGTAAGAGCTAGTTCAAAGTTTCATAAGTTTCCGTGTTTGAATCCAGAAAAAATCCCCAAAACACACTTTTTTCCAAGTGAGAATGAAATACATATAAATATTAAGTACAACTCGACAAATGAAAATAACTTTTTTATTTAAAAAAAATAAATTATTATCCATGTAATGAATAATCAGCCAAAACTGTCACCCACCAACCTGCACAAGCCCTTCCAGCAAGAACAATTCACCACTAAGAATATACCATGCATGATAGACTCTAATAATCACTCTCAAACATGTTTTGTAAAAAATTATTAATATCTGCCTACATATCAAAATCTTCATAGGTATGTATCTGTTTGAAAACTTTGTAATCATCTGCATAAAACCGTAGTGATCATTTGATTATTGCCCATTGAAAATCATACAGAGAAGCATTGAATAATATAAATGATAAAACATTTCCATGAGTAATTCATTGTTTTTAAATAAGAGGCTTTCTTCTTTTATATTCATAACAAAGCCTTCTCTGTAGAATGGATATGAGTTTGTTATATGTACGATATTCATTTTTGTTATTAGCTTTCTCAATTCATCTATTAGAGAATTATGCTTTACACTGTCGAATGTTTTAATGAGACAAAAACAAACAACTTCCAGACCCATACTATCTTAATTGAATGAAGATATAATCATTTTGTGGAACTATCATTCGAAACAATTGAGATTGAGTCTAACACTAGTGCCATCCCATTCTAATCCATTAATGGACAATTGAATTAATTGGAGAACTATACTCATAGTAATAATTGTAACATTTGTTTCTTGATGTACTCATTTTTTCTTGTTCTTTTTACTGATGTAATCACTTTTCTTAAAAGTTTGCTTTGAAACATAATAATAACAACAATAATAATAATAATAATAATGATGATGATGTTAAGATTTGTTACAAGCATCCATAAATGTTGCACTACTTATTATATAAGATAACCTGCAGTGATTCTAGATTTAAGGAAGTAATAATTTTAATACTCCACCAACAATAATTTTGATGTTAATTTATGTGTAAATACCAATTATGTAATAAATTACCATTTATGAAATAAATTATAAATTAGTATTAATTTTAAAAAACATTGTTTCATTCAGATTATTAAAAAAAATCAAATCATTAATTACTCTAATCATCATTAGGAGGTTTTATCTCCCAAAATTAAAATTCTATCACTACAATATTAACCTACTGTTGTAATTAAATATAAAGTTAAAATGAAAACAACCCAGGGCTACAACTTAATGCCAAAAGTTAGTGTTTAATAAATATCTAGTGTTGTGCTAATGAAGTTTGTGGTAAAAAAAAAAAAATAGGCAGATGAAATTGCAATAATAAACTATTTGATATTTTATTGATTTAGCTATGCTAAGTTCAAACTTTATTTTTTATAAAACACTAATAATTATATATTTTTTATGATGATGATAAATGAGGTATAGTTCTATACTATGTTAATTTCATAATTAAGTTGTATGTATTATTTACAATATTAATTATAATGTCTTAAATAGTTTTGTGATGACAAGACAAAATGCATACAAAATATTATAGATAATGAAACAAAAAAATGAACTGCAATATTAAAACAGATAAACATAGACTAAATTTTTGTAGAGATAAGATCATGTGTATCTTAGCATAATAGTAGATTGAAAGACTTGAGAATTAAAGATTCCTAGATCAAAGCTAAGCCTGTTAATCTGCTAAGCAACTAATCTTCATAATTTTTATAGACAATTAATAAGTCTTTTTAAGTGACTTTGAAATCATTTTATATATTCTGAATTTTTGTTACTATATTAATCAAAGATATTTTTGTTTGTTTGTTGTGTGTGTATCTGCTTTTTTCTTTACCATAAAATTTAAATTTTAAATTTCTTGAACCTAATAAATATTACTAATAGTTCTGAGATTAATACTAAAATAGCATTTTATTTTCATTTTTAAAATTTAATTAGTTAGATAATAATGAGTAGAAAAGCAATATCAACTATTTTGTAACATAGCTAGTTCTCATGCCGTTTACATAAAATATAAGTCTGGCAAACCTGGATACCATAACTAGGTATAATCTTTTTTTATCTACTGATTATATATTTTGCTTATAGTGTAATTTAAACTAAGTTTTATGCTTATTTCTGTAAGTCTTTTCTAATGATTAACACAACTTTTTTTTTTTTGAGTTCTTATTATCTTACATTTAATTTTGTCATATTTTCGTTTATGTTTTGTTTTGATTTTTTTTAAAGGCTTCATTACTAATATCTATTCAAAACAGTTCTAGTAACAACTTATCATATTAATGTCAACTGCAAACCATCATTTCATACTAGGGAATAAACAATCATAAACTGCATTAAAAATGTTTATGTTCAGATAAAATATCATTCACATAATTTTTAATACACATTACTAATTTTATAGTACTTAATAATAATAATAAACTCTATAAAAACAAATGTATATATAGTATGACTTTTATGAAAATTTTGCACATTTGATATTAAACATTTAGGAATGATCATATTAAATTTTACCTAGAGGAATATGATTTATGCATTGACCTGAATCTAGTATTTTTAGATTTGTTTTCAAGTATGAATTACCATCATTAACACAATACTATTAGATTAGATTATATAAAAAGATATTTACTATTGCTTTAATTTTAATTACATTGCATGTAAAATGGAACCATGATATTCTTTATATTCTGTTCCATGTCCCCTGACATACACAGTGCAAATTTTGTTAATATGCTTTTATTACAACAGAATACATATTGTTTATTGAATTTCAATGCAAATGTACAGTCTTTTTAACACATACATACATATATAACACATATGCTGTTTTATGTACATAATATGCATATATAAATTAAGATTATACTATAATCAAAAATTTTTTAAATGTAGTTATTAATAATAAACTGTGGGGGCTCATTTATCTATGTTTTTTACTGTGGGTGTATCCATTCATTTGCATTCACCAAAAAGTAAAAAATTTACTATAACATAGCTTTATTTTTTAAAATAAAATGAATAGTGAAAACTGCCAAACTTTTATCAAATTAAACATGCTTTGATTATGCATTTTTATTTCCTATAAAAATATTAATAGATTTAAATGTTCTAAAAGGCAGTTAAAAGCTAAATTGCGAATTATAATACTAAAGTGGCTTAGTGCTTTCGAGGAGTTTCTATATCCTCATAATCATAGCTAAATGATTATCTGGGGAAATATGAAATATATGTATAGGCAATAGATATTTAAAAATATGTAAATTGTGTATTTAAGAGACTATTTCTTAGAGAGGGGAAAGCATAATTCCTTTCGGTTTATGGTGTTATTAGCTATATATCAGGCCTCCTTGATTTTACATTTGGTGTCATGTCATTCTATACATGCAATAGAAGTAGAGGAAGATTCAAAAGTATGTCCAGTGGACTTCTGGAACTATTTCCAGGTTTATCAAGGGCTCTTCTATATAGATACTGCTGTTGAGAGATATGAGTGGAAACAATTGCATGAGATTTGCCATAGTATAATGCTTGGCAACCAGTTTAAGAGCATAGGATTTTATATACTGTGTGAACTATCTGATCAGAGTTTAATTGATCTTTAGAGTTAATAATTAATATATTGGTTGAAGGGAGGAGTATGAAATCTTAGCCTGAATGATGGAGAAAATGTTTTAATAAAATGTTTAGTTAAAAAAGGGGATGTCTGGGAGAAGTCAGGGTCTGTTATTTTTGGATGGAATGATATTTAATTTATGGTAGAATTGTTTTACCTTTCTAGTGAGATAGTTATATTTAAATCCAATGCTGGTAAGATCTGTTAAGTGTCGTTCAGTGTTAGTTTTGCAAGATGTGTCATATTTACATAAATGATAATTTTGGAAGAGAAATGAAGACAAATCTTCAAATTTATGGGAGTGTGGTGAGTTTGATTTGAGATGTGTACAGTCACAGATTTCAAAAGGCTTAAAACACAATGTAATTTAAATGATTCATATCTCTTTGTATGTGGATATATAAATATTTCAGTTAATTGTGTAAATCTTCATAGACAATCCTTTGTTTAAGGAAAGTTTACATTTATTATTATTATTATTATTATTATTATTATTAATAATAATAATAATAATAATAATAACAACAGTCTTGCTAGGCACGGTGAATGGCATTTATAGTGGTTTTGATATTTTTAAGTTTGTATCTGCCCCAGTCATTCTTACATGGTATTACTCATTTCAGATTTTTCATTAAATTCTTTAAACTATGCTTTTTTATTTTCTTCCACTATTAAACCAAAAACATTCATTTTATTGATTTAATAAAATACTATATCACATCAAAATGAAGAATATAATATTTCAATTTAAACAAAGAAATGTTATAATTAAATATGAGCTTGTATGGCCCTTCAATATAAAAAAAAACAGCAGCTAGCATATTATAAAATTTACTAAATTTATGAATTTTAATGTTTTTATTTTGTTTGGATAGCTTATAAGTGAAATAGGGTATATTATTACAGCATATATCAAAGCTTCACAATAATTATTAATTTATTTTTGTATAAATTGTTTTTTTTCTCTTCACCAATAAAAATTGTAATTATAAATATGCAATTCTTTTCTCAGCTGTAATTATAATATAATGTTAAATATGCCCACTTAGCACTTTCGATATTTAGTATTCAAATCTCATACTCATAGCTTTTTTTTTTTGAGAAGAACTTGATGAAATATTATTAATAATGTACATGCAAAAGCTTTCTTAGTAAAATGGGTAATACATTTACTTGTTATGCCCATATCTTAGAATTTGAATCCATGCTGGGTAAAACTTGGAAATTGCTTTATGTTCTCAATAGTCATGATTTATTTAGATAGCTGACTTAAAGCCAATCTAACTAAGAAGCCACTATTTTTCAATAAATATGCATCTAGCTATTTTTAGCTATAGAGTAAAAATAGAAAACTATTCAAACATTCACTACTCAGATTTTTGCAAACCTGGTGAGTGACATGTTCTTCACTATTCCTTTTCATGGTATTTTCGGAGAGGTCTTTGTCATCAAAGGATACATTTTCAAATATATCTATAATGAATATGTATACATACAAGTAAAAAAGGCAGGTTGTATGTGAGAATCATAATAATAACGTATACATATGTATTATCATCTCACTAGAAGAAAAACGTTTGTCCTCATATACAAGTAAACACAGACATTTTGTAGCCAAATTCTGCACAGATATACTAATGTAATGAATTTTTAGTAGGTTTGTGTTACACACATTATTTCCTGTTCTTTAATTAATTTCAAAATTTACATGAATGTCATACCTTCTTAGGTACTTGTATATAGTCTTACACACACATATTTGAAAAAGGGGGGAAAAAAAGTTTGTTGTAATAAATTTTAAGCTAAATAAAAATTTACATTTAAAAATAATTTTACAGCTACAAAATAAGCAAAAAAATGGGGAAATTAAGTGATACATTTAATGACAGAACCTTTCATAATATTTCTGATATGTGTTGTTATTATTATACTGATTACTTCCAGTTGTTAGAGATTTATGAAAGGAAATTTAACAATGTAGCACACATCCTAGCTGATTTTAATCAAATGACTGAGAAAAAATAATTAAAACAAAAATTAATCACTCTAAGTTATAAAATAGAGAGGATAGGATCAGAAAATGGGCTGCAACAGGAAGGAGATGAAAATTATCAATAAAAAAGAGTCAGTAGTAATATTAAAACAATGAAGTAATGAACATTCTTAAAACTGTGAAAATAAATTTAATGTTAAATGAAAAATTATTCTTTTTTTTTTTTTTTTTTAGCTAATCCGTTTAATAAATGAGGTATTTATGTTAGGGAATTGTTAAAGCTTATGATTGCGATCGTGCTAAGTTAGAAAAAAATGTCGTTTGAAAATTTTGTTACTACTTTATTTTAATATAGTTTATCTTATTATAGAGAATTATTATATTTGACTCATAATATTTTGGTTTTTTTAATTAAAAGTATATTGTATCTAATAACAATAACCGCAAATAATTTAATTCACCAGCTTATATAATATGGTATACCAGTAGCAACTGCGACCGTAGCGCCGCCTACTGTAAGATTGAGTAATTAGTGATTACTAGATCTTTAACTGTTTTTAAATCCTTATGTTTAGGCTAGTTCTAACTTTACTCACTTTAGCATTATTTATTGTAAGCTTAAATAAGTTATTATCAATTATTTTTGCTCATTTAAATTCCTATTCTCAGGCCAGTTTCAGACTTTATCTACTCTTGCCCCATATACTAAATTGATAAGGTGATTTAAATGCAGTAAATATTTGGTAATTCTGATACTCAATCTTACACTAGATGATGCTAGAGTGGGGAATTGTTCTTGGTTTTCATTATATCTGCTTAATTAAAGTGGATTGAACACAAACTTTCAAAGTCCCTTCAGTTATCTACTCCATCTTATACAACTGAAACAGTGACTACATAATGTGAAAAAGATAAATGATCTCCAATATATGCATTTATGTGGATCATAATCTCTGACACACATATATAATCAATGCTCAGTTTATATTTTAATGGACAAGCTTCAATCTACTCCACCCTCCAACTCTTCAGCCATCCATATCATTGAAAATTTGAATGATGGAATGTTTCAAAGCCCTTGTTGATACTGACATTATTGTCATACCCATGCTGACCTCAAGTCACACTGATTCTGCATATGTAGGACCCTACATCCATTCAAATACCCAATAGAGGGATGTGCAGAATATAGGTTGTACCTGTAATATTTGAATACAAGTATAATATATGTACTTAAGTTTGATGTAATTAGAAGGTATTTGAATACAGACTTTCTAGCTCCCTTCTGTCATCCACACCATATAATACTACCAACACACATGATCACATACACGTGAAAAAGATAAATGATCTCCAATATACACATTTTGTATTGAACCAGAACTTTTCAGTTGGTTAGGATCATCATTTCCAATATATATATAATTAGTGCTCAGTTTATATTAATTATAGAAATCTTCATACTTTAATGGTCAGGCTTCAATCTTCTCCACCCTCCAACTTTTCAATATCTGTTTATTAAAATTTCCAGCACAATACTTTAAAATTCTAATATTTAAATTGAAATAATTCTATAAATATTTTATTTTGTAATTACAATTACTAATATTAATTCTGTGATTAATTTTATAGAAAGTCATGTGACATTTTTCAGCTCAGAATTGCTCTGGGAGCCATTAGCTTTTGAACATGCTTCTCTACTACTGCACAGGCATGACATACAATATTTTATTTGTAGAGAGGAAATAAAGGGTAAAGCAGAAGAATTTCAGAATTAAAGCAAAATTTTTGATACTTTCAACTTTGAAATTAAATTTTTTTTTAAAATACAGTACTACAAAAAAAGAAAATCTCTATTAATGATTAGAATTTAAAAGATTCAACATAAAGAGTTGATTTTAAATATATAGGAAATTAAATGGTGATAAATGTTCAGTTATTTCAAGTTACTAAAAAGCTTATTAATTAAAAATAATAGTGAAAAAAAAATCCAAACACTTTAATACCAGTGATAGACTAATGGAAATCAAAGACTAATGATTCTTGTACTGAAGCTCAATCTATCATTTATGGTGTTGAATATCACATGACCTTCCAGTAATTAACTATTTGATTATTAACTCTGAGACCTTTTTCTAATGAAAACCATAAGCTAGAAATTAATCGGAAGATACTGGATAGGGATTATAATGCACAAGCTTTTTAGCATTTTTGATTACTCAATCTTGCACTAGGTAGCGCTATTGTGCAGAAAAAATTGCTACTATTTGATTATTATAGTGAATATATAACAATGATAAATTTTCACAAACTGCTGATCTATTATTATCAATAATCAGAATATCATATCACTTAACCAAACAGTATATATCAAACAATTCTACAATTCTTTAGATATCTAAATTTTGGATTTATTAAAAAAATAGCATTTAAAAAAGGATCATTGAATCATATTTAATTTCTTCATAAATGCTAATTTAATTTTCTCTTTTTATCAGAAGTGATTATAAATAAGTTAGTATCATTAATATATTTTCTATTCCTTCAAACACATGATTGGCCTTGGTGCAAATATATGAATAGCAGAGGTTAATTGGAATTGCTAATAGAAAAAAATATATATTATTTAGCAAATTTATAATCTTATATAAATTTAGGACAATATTCACTATTGCTATTTTTTTTTGAACTTCTATTCTTAAGTTAAATAAAATCAGTGAAACAAAATAACATATATAATATTTTACTTTTTCTTAAGTGATTCAGACATTTCTAATTTTTTTTAATATTTATTCTGTGCTGCAATCTTATTTCAAGCACATCATACATTACGTTGTCTGGTTCTTTTTTCTTTTCCATTCGTAGGGTGTTTTTTTTTAGATCCAAAAAACCATTTTTATAAATATTTTTAATAGTATCATACGTTTTTCTTTTTTCTTGGTACTGTAGTGTATAAGTAATATTGGCATGAATGCCAGATCATATTATATTCATCAGAAATTATATGTGATAACGTTTTTTTACTTCTCTGTTGATTTTAATTGAATAGTTATGCTTTTTGCTAGTAAATTCACTGCAAAAACTACAATAGCAAAAAATATAATTATTCAATTAAAATCTGTAGTTAAGTAAAAACTTTTCTGATATATAATAATTTCTCATGAAAACTTCTGAAGTTGAAACAATATTTTGTAGACTAGTCAATTACTGGATGATATTGAATTACAGTTTTTGTTTTTGTTTTGCTCTCTAGCTAAGAATACCTGTTAAACTGAATTGACCATTAATTATTTACCTGGATAAAAAAAAATACCATTGATTGGGACAAGAAAATAAATTCATATTTTACCTGGGTTTCAATTTCAAACTTGAATTTATATAAGATGAAAACTTGAAAATATATATAATTCTAAATATCTTTCAGAATTAAACCATTAAGCATCACATGATCACATTTCCTATACTAGCATGTTAATTGTTGATAAACAGAGCAAAACTCTCCATACAGTATTGCCACCTGTGCTTAACAGAGTAATCAATGGATGCCAGAAGGCTTGTGCATAAAATCCCTATCTAATGCCTACTCATCCAATATCCCCAGACTAGTTTCTGGCTTGTGGCCTTCGTCAGTGAGGAGCTTTGGATCTGAGACCACTGCATCTAGATCTTAGGATCTAATGCAACCCTCTAGCAACCACCTTTTATCTCTACTTAACTACAAAACTATGAGAATGAAATTGAAAACACAAAAAATATTTTCAATCTAAGCTCAATAGCTTATCTAGTCATATGGGTCTGAACTCAGTTCAGCACCCATACATTTTGGTGTCTTTGGCTCTTTTACAACCGTAGCCACCACTATCCTATTAGGCAGGATTGGTGTTAAACCATTAAGCATCACATGATCACATTTCCTATACTAGCACGTTAATTGTTGATAAACAGAGCAAAACTCTCCATACAGTATTGCCACCTGTGCTAAACAGAGTAATCAATGGATGCCAGAAGGCTTGTGCATAAAATCCCTATCTAATGCCTACTCATCCAATATCCCCAGACTAGTTTCTGGCTTGTGGCCTTCGTCAGTGAGGAGCTTTGGATCTGAGAGCACTGCATCTAGATCTTAGGATCTAATGCAACCCCATAGCAATCACCTTTTATCTCTACTTAACTACAAAACTATGAGAATGAAATTGAAAACAAAAAATATTTTCAATCTAAGCTCAATAGCTTATATAGCTCCTCACTGACGAAGGCCACAAGCCAGAAACTAGTCTGGGGATATTGGATGAGTAGGCATTAGATAGGGATTTTATGCACAAGCCTTCTGGCATCCATTGATTACTCTGTTTAGCACAGGTGGCAATACTGTATGGAAAGTTTTGCTCTGTTTATCAACAATTAACATGCTAGTATAGGAAATGTGATCATGTGATGCTTAATGGTTTAACACCAATCCTGCCTAATAGGATAGTGGTGGCTATGGTTGTAAAAGAGCCAAAGACACCAAAATGTATGGGTGCTGAACTGAGTTCAGACCCATATGACTATATAAGCTATTGAGCTTAAATTGAAAATATTTTTTGCGTTTTCCAATTTCATTCTCATAGTTTGTAGTTAAGTAGAGATAAAAGGTGTTTGCTAGAGGGTTGCATTAGATCCTAAGATCTAGATGCAGTGCTCTCAGATCCAAAGTTCCTCACTGACGAAGGCCACAAGCCAGAAACTAGTCTGGGGATATTGGATGAGTAGGCATTAGATAGGGATTTTATGCACAAGCCTTCTGGCATCCATTGATTACTCTGTTTAGCACAGGTGGCAATACTGTATGGAAAGTTTTGCTCTGTGTATCAACAATTAACATGCTAGTATAGGAAATGTGATCATGTGATGCTTAATGGTTTAACACCAATCCTGTCTAATAGGATAGTGGTGGCTATGGTTGTAAAAGAGCCAAAGACACCAAAATGTATGGGTGCTGAACTGAGTTCAGACCCATATGACTATATAAGCTATTGAGCTTAGATTGAAAATATTTTTTGTGTTTTCATTCTCATAGTTTTGTAGTTAAGTAGAGATAAAAGGTGGTTGCTAGAGGGTTGCATTAGATCCTAAGATCTAGATGGAGTGCTCTCAGATCAAAAGTTCCTCACTGACGAAGGCCACAAGCCAGAAACTAGTCTGGGGATATTGGATGAGTAGGCATTAGATAGGGATTTTATGCACAAGCCTTCTGGCATCCATTGATTACTCTGTTTAGCACAGGTGGCAATACTGTATGGAGAGTTTTGCTCTGTTTATCTTTCAGAATTATTGATCATTTTGATTCAGTGATAGAGAATATGTTTATTCAATTTAATTTATCAGTTAACTAATTTCATTTTGTTCTCTCGGAGATTCTATTTAAAATTTTTAAAATTTCTATTGTCTATTAAAACTACAATCTATTATTATAAAAGATTCCAAATAAGATTAAGTTTTTTCTAATATAGAATTTGAATAGCCTAAATGTTTGTTACAAATTTGAGCATTCTCATATAGACAATATTAAAATTAACAGTGATTATATTATACTTTATGTACTATAAACTAAAAAATTTCCATATTGAATGTCTGAAAATGATTTTTACCTCCATAATTATTTGGTTTTTCAAAAGATTATTGGGTTCTTAGATAAGAAAATTATGTATTGAATTTATGAAATGTCATCTATTTAATAACTTCTTATATGTTTTCTGCATGACAGTTTGTTTTCCAATATGAAGAATGTGTAAAACAATGGGGAACCTCTGCAACAAATGAGTCAACAGGGTAACAATATTCAACAGTATAATACTCTAATATGAAGAAAGATCTTTTTAAGATTTTTGATTCAAAATTTTGAGAAACGCAGCTAGCTTTCCAAAGAAATTGTCTTGAGGAAAAGTCTTTATACAGTCCACTCTCAAAGTATCATGCTTTTTCAACAAAATTTTACATTTTGGAAATGAAAACTCACCTATCTTTAATAAATTCTTAGTTAATATAAAAGTTTGCAAATTATGATTAGCTTATTTAAATACAGAATATAAACATTTCAAGGGAAACAATTTTGAAAAAAATAAAATGATAATTTTTGGGAATTTACATTTCAATTTTATCTTACATAAATAGATTTAATAATAAAACAATTAAGATTGTATAAGATTATTGGATTAGATGATTGTAAGAACATAAATTTAAAAATAATTAAGAATAAGATCAGAAAAGCTTTTAGATAATGATTTAATATGAAAGACCTAATTCTTATCAAGTGTTTCAAAAATTATATAAAAATAATGTGAAACTTTCAAATTTAAATATTAAAAAAAATTTAACATAGCTAGACTGGGTAAAGTCATTATTTATTCCAGTTAATTAAAAAAAAAGGTGTAATTATCAAACTGCAGCAATGAGATCATATTTCCGTGAAGTACTATATATCCATTAAACATCATATGGTCACCATTCTTTATGCTTATACAACCTGTTTACACAGTAATCCATTGATTACTCTGGCTTGCACTGAATGGCACTACATATAGAAAGTTTTGCCTCTGTGTACTATATATTTCATAGAGAAATAGGTAGCAGGCACAAAATTTAAAAATAACAGGGATATTTAATATCAAATTGAAAATGTGGAGAATAACAAGATCAAAAATAAATTGCAAAAAAATATAAATTTGTACTTTAATATAAAACAGTTTGATTATGTAGATTATCAGAATCTATGAAAAGTTTTTGCAATGTTCTAATTATTTGAATCTTCATTGAAAAATTCTACATCAATCAAAAAGTTGCATGTAAAAGTAGAGATTAATAATTTAGAACAATTAAAATCTGAAATATAATATATCAGTTTATTCCTAACTTTGAAAATTCATGTACCATTAGAAGTACAAACCAGAACAATTATTTATACATGCACACACACACACACAAAAAGAGTAATGGCAGGATAAAGCATATAGTCAATTAATTAATCTAACGTAGTGTTTTGTATAATTTATATATTTATTTGAATTCTTTATTTCTTTTGAGTTGTTAATGTAAATATATATGTAATATCTATTTATCTTATTATTTCATTGTTAGTTGTGTCCTTTGCTAAAAAGAAAAAAAAAATATTTAAATTTTTTTTTCATATGTCAAATGCGTTGATTGAGAAGCAAAGCCGGGCCAGTTTCTTGGAAGGCAGCTATGCTAATCATTAGGTCATCAACACTTGACAAAATATTTCAAAAAATGTGTTTTTTTTATTATTAGAAGGACTAATATTTCTGTATTAGATCATGAAAAGCCAGAATATTTATTAGAAATGAAACCACTGAAAACAAAATTATTGTATTTTGCTTGCTCTATGTGAGCTGACACAATCATGGAAAAGATGCTAATTTTTTGGTAAAAAAAAGATAGACAATGTAAGAATGGATAAAAGATATATATTTATGTTTGGATGAATATATTTAAAGATAGAAAAAAATCTAAGGTGTGACAAAGTGTTTTAGAGAATTTTTATTCATAAAGTTATCAGGAATCAAAATAATGTTCTATGTGAGTGAATGTAGTTGTAGAATAGCAAATTTACAACTCAAAGTTCATAAATCATGGCTCAATTCTGACACTTTCCATACTTGACCCATTCATATAAACACCTGAGCAACAAACCATTTGAATATTTATATAATAGAACATTGAAATAATGAGCAAACATATATTCCCTTTTTTTAAATAAAAACGAAAAAAAATTAATAAAAAGTTTAATCTTATTTGAAATCTTTTATAGATATTATAGAAATTTACTAAATTTTGAACAAACTTACAATCAAAAAGAGAACAAAATGAAAATACAGTAGTTAACTGATAAATTAAATCGATTAAATACATTCTCTAGCAGCTGTATCAAAATGATTGATAATTCTAAAAAATATCTAGATTTATATATATTCCCAAGTTTTTACCTTATATAAATTCTTATTTGAAATTGAAACTCAGGTGAAATATGAAATTTTTTTTTATCCCAAGCAATATGATTTTTTTATCCAGATAAATAATTCATGACAATTCAGCTAATCAGGTGTTAAACCACTAAACATCACATGATCATCATTCTTTGTGCTTACACAAGCTATTTACACAGAGACTAAACTCTCCATATAATAATATCAATCTTGCCCAATAGGATTATGGTGAATCTGGTTATTAAAGAACCAAAGATACCAAAAAGTATGGATACTAAACTGAGTTCAGATCTATACAACTATACAAGCTAATGAGTTTGAATTGAAAACATATGTGTGTTTTCATTTTGAACTCAAAGCTTTATAGCTAGCTAATACGGTAAAAGGTAGCTGCTGGAGGGTTGCATTAGATCCTAATATCTAGGTGCAGTGCTCTCAGATCCATGACTCCTCACTGATGAAAGCCACAAGCTAGAAACTATTCTGGAGATATTGGATGAGTAGGTACTAGATGGGGATTATATGCACATACCTTCTTGCATCCATTGATTACTCTGGCTTACACTGAGTGGCGCTACTATATGGAGAGTTTAGCCTGTGTAATCAGGTGTTCTTAGTTAGAGAGTGAAACAAAAATAAAAACTGCAAATCAATATCATCCAGCAACTGATTAGTCTACAAAGTATAAGTTTTCATCCTTGAGTAGGTTATTTCACGCTATTTGCACCTAATATATGCTTTTAAAAAAATCATTGGCGACACCTTAAAATATTAAATGTCACCTTATTTTTAATTTTATAAATCTTTGTATTCTAGTAAAAAAAAATTGAATAGTTTATTTTTAACTGAATAAAAAAATATATGTTCAGGTAAAAATGTAAATATAATGAGCGTGTGAAATCTTTTTTACGTATAATTTTCCAAATGATTTGATAAGTCTCGTGTTGTTTTACGTCAAGAAAGAAAAATAAATTATAATGAAAAAACTATTTTAGTATTTTTTTTTTATTATTGTAACCTGATTGAATTATTTTGAAATAATATAGCATAAAAGACAGATTATATTTTTACTATGTTATTTATTAGAAAATATTGTTTTAGATACATGAGGAACGGCAACTTTCTAGAAAAGAGAGATTTGAAATTGAGATATTAAAAATTCATTATATGACACATATGTTTAATATATATATAAATAGCAAATTCATCACTCAACGTGTGGTAAACTGTAATACATATACGTGTATATTTATTTTTAAAAAAGCATATGTAAATATACAAAATTAAATTATACATGTAGATATAATTCACGTTTTCAATTTTTTTTTTTTTTGTAATACCATTTTTACGACATGTTATAAACTTTTTTTTTTTTTGCAGACGTCCTTTTGTGTAAAAAGAAATTTTTAAACTTGTGGAGAAATGTTGTTAAGTGAAAACAATTAAGCAATTCATGGACCATTCTTTCTTGTTTTATTCTGAAGGTCAGTAATTTATTTAGAGAAAATAGATTTCTTGCAATTATTTATGTTTTAGCAGTTTTAAATAATTGATGACATTCATTGATATGATATAAAGCTGCGGAAGTACAATAATCTCTGAATGTGAATGAAGTAAAACATGTTTATTATATATTTGTGTTGATTTGTAATAATTATATACAAAGTCTGTATTTACGTATACATTCTGTGTTAATGCTTCGTGTATTGAATAATTTTGTAGATTATTAAATAGCAATAATATATATATGCTTCAATAGTATATATATATAGTGAAAAGTCATCAAAAGATGTATTTTTATGTTTTTATCAATTTAAAATTTTCAATTTCTTAATTTATTTTGTAAAGTAAAAATGAGGAGGAGTCTGGTATAATGCCTTCCCAAAAATTAGTCTTGCATTGGTGGTCGAGAGGTCAGCGCGACTGCCTTGCACTTGCAGGCAGTTGCCCGGGTTGCAGGTTCGCGTCCCGGCCGATGCTATGACACTTAAAATATATATATATATTAATTGCAATTATTTATGATTTAGCAATTTTAAATAATAATTGACATTATTGTTTGAATACAAATATATATATATCTGATTAGACGTATTCCATTAGGCTACGTATGATATAGTAGCATTCCATGATCTAAATGCACATCAGATTTTTGCAGTCACTAGTTATAAATTAGTGTAAAGATAAGCACAAACCATTATCTCATCCCTACAGATATTTTGATCTAAACATCTCTTTCTGTTGATCCTCAAGGCAAGTCCAAACAATATATAGATATCTAAGATGGATTTACAATTTAAGAGAGCTTCATGGTATAATATATATTATTTTCAAGTGTTTGTACTTTTATTTTTGAATAAATAATGTGTTTAAATTTAAATATTGGACATTACCATAGTCCTGTATTGAGTAAAGCTCCATGACATAGTTTTTTGTTTATTTCTTTACATATGCATAACTAGTTTTTGTTTTGCATTTGAGTTGACTATGTGGCCTAAAATCTTTTAAATTTTAGAGGGATTGTAATTTATTTGATGCTTTATCCTAGCATGGCAAATAAATATATTTGCATTTAGAAATGATTAAAAATTGAATCCCTTCTATTTATATTTTTATGTTATTAAATGATATACTGATCATGCTTAAAATGAGTTGTTGTATTTAAGTCAAATTAATATTCTATGCCTATAGAAGGTTTCAGTCTGTTTATCATTTTGTGACTGTTAACTTGATATAATGCCCTATGATATTAGTGCAATGATAGAATGAGAGACTCTGAAGCTCAAGATCTATGAATCATTTTTCTAACTATATTATTTCTTTTCCTATAACATTTTATGAATTTCTAAATATCACATGATCATCATTCTTTATGCTTATATGCTGCTTACACAGAGGCAAAATGTTGCATACAGTAGCATTACTTAGTGCAAGCCAGAGTATTCAATGGATGTAGGAAGGTTTGTACATAAAATTCCTATCTAGTGTCTACTTATTCAATATTCCAGACTAGTTTTTAATTTGTGGTTTTCATCAGTGAGGAGCCTTGGATCCATTGCTTACTCTGGTGGCACTGTATGGAGAATGTGTTTTATGAACTGCCAAGCAATAAATCATTTCATTATTACAATTGGTTTACTATGCATGTTTAACTGAATTCTTAAATAAGTCAATATATTCATGACTCAATTTTTATATATATATTTTATGTTACACATTTATTCTGTATAATATAATTGTTTTAAAATAGTAACAAACTTTCTATACAGTAAATCAATGGATACAAAAAGGTTTGTGCATAAAATCTCTATCTAGTGCCTACTCATGCTAGATCTAAGTGCAGGGCTCTCAGATCCAAGACTCCTTACCGATGAAAGCCACAATCTGAAAATAGTCTGTCAATATTTGATGAGTAGGCAGTAGACAGGGATTTTATGCATGAACCTTCTTACATGCACTGATTGCTAAGGCTTGCACTGGGTGGCACTACTGTACAGAGAGTTTGCTACTGTCTTAACTGTTTGTGTAAGCATAGGAAATGGTGGTCGTGTAGTAATTATGACTTGTGAGTTCATTAATCACTCCTAAATTAAATATTTCAATTAAAGAATTTGTTAAAAAATTTGTTATGTAATAATGATTCTTAAAACAAGCAAAACGCTCCATATAATAGTGCCACTCAGTGCAAGCCAGAGTAATCAATGGATGCCAGAAGGCTTGTGCATAAAATCCCTATCTAGTGCCTACTCATTGAATATCCCCAGATTAGTTTCTAGCTTGTGGTTTTTGTCAGTGAGGAGCCTTGGATCCGATAGCACTGCACCTAGATCTTAGGATCAGAAGATTTGTGCATAAAATCCCTATCTAGTGCCTATTCATCCAATATCCCCAGTCTAGTTTCTAGTTTGTGGCTTTCATCAGTGAGGAGCCTTGTATCTGAGAGCACTGCACCTAGTGAGTAGGCACTAGATAGGGATTTTATGCACAAGCCTTCTGACAGTCATTGATTACTTTGGCTTGCACTGAGTGGCACTATTATATGGAGAGTTTTGTCTGTTTTAATAATAGTTATGAGCAAGCATTAGATATGGTGATCATGTGATGTTTAGTGATTTAATAATTATTTTTACTAAATATCTGGGTTGAAATTAAGTAAAAATAAAATCTAGAAAATAAAAAATATATTTTCAAGACAAATGGAAAATAAAAGAGTTTTGGATTCAAAAGAAAAATATATATTATTTCATTTGTAGAAACCTTATCAGTACTTGCAAAAAAATTCAGAAAAAAAAAAAACAGAGAAATAATAAAGTATACAATTTTACAAGCTTCTCTAAAAAAGCAATAAAAACATTCTATAGGGCTATTAAATGTCTTGTTTTTAATATGAAGATTTCTAATGCCTCTTATTGAAATTTTTTTTAATATTAAAATTAATTTTATCCAAAAATAATTATATATGTACAGATATTGATAAATATGAAGAGATTTTTTAAAAGTTTTTACATAATTTTTTTATTATTAATATTTATTTATTTATTTTTTGTTTGTAATTAGATAAAAAATTATAAATTTGTAATTTTTTAAATTTAGGATTGTCTTTATTCATATTTATACAAGTGCACAAAATTTCAAAATGTCTTTAAAAAATAGTTGATGTATAAATAAAATCTATGTAAAAATTTATTATAAATAAAATTAAAAGCATGTGAAGCACTTGAAAGAGAAGCTATAAATAGTGCAAAAATATTAAAAGCTTAGCACTTTCAAGGTGGGTTGCCTCATATTCATAGCAATACTGAGCAGTGCAGAACAAAGAGATAATGGTACCATTATCTCTCTGTTCTGCACTGCTTAATATCACTATGAATATGAGGCAATCCACCTCGAAAGCGCTAAGTTTTTAATATTTTTGCACTATTTATAGCTTCTCTTTCAAGCATTTCACACGCTTTTAATTTTATTATAATATTAAGAGAGAAGTTTAAAATTCATAAAAATTTATTATAAAAGAAGTGATGCTTTAGAATAGGTTTTGATATTGTCAGTCCTAATTATTTTAAATAAAAATTCTCTTAACAACTATCGTAAAGTTAAATAAATACAGTATCTACAAAATATACATAAATACATATTGTGTCAACTAATGTTGATTTTTCCTTTCATTTGTAATTGTAATTTAAATTGACATACATTTGTTCAATTGTGTAACTAAGAGAATTATGAATGCAATGAACTTCACTGAAAGTGCACTCAGTTTTACGTCATGAAAATAAAAGAAATAATTTCATTATTCTGGAGAATAAATTTATACAAATTTGAATATTGTCAACAAATAAAAATTATTTTAAGTAATATATGTAAATTTATTTATTTAATATCTGGAACAATAAAGTTCCAAGCAATAATTACATAAATGAGATTCCTCCTAGTATTAAAATCAATCACATTTCAATTAAAAAATAAATTCACTTTCAATCAGTTTCGAAGCTTGTGTATGGATTGTAGATTAAACAAAAATAACCATGAATAGTCAAGTGTTGGTGACCTAATAGTTAGCATAGCTGTCTTCCAAGCAGCTGGCCCGGGTTCACTTCCTGGTCAATGCTTTGACATATAAAAAATATAAAAAATAAAAACAATAAGAGTAAATGTCAAATCATCCAAAATTGCAACTTCATTCTAATTAGATTTCTGTTTACAAGGTAGAGTTAATTTCTATTCATCTTAATAATTTTGCCAATAAACCATCAAATATCAAATGTGTAATGATAGAATATTTCAGAAGTAAAAAACATGTAACATATTGAGAAATAAACACCTAAACATTAGTGATGATAACTTAAATGTGATATTCATCCTTGCAATTATTATTATTCTAATCTATGATTTTGATGATATTCATCCTTGTAGTTATCATTCTTCTAATCTATGATCTGTATAATAGCTCAGAAAGTAGACAAAAGTGAATTCATTTTTTTTTAAACATACCTAAAATTTGACATGAGGGGCATTGCATTAATATAGCTAGTTGATGTTTATTTTTCTAAGTGCTATATATTTGATCGCAAATGAATAAAAATTAACTCTGACTTGTCACTTCAACACAAGCTTATTCAAATGAAGCTACAAAAACATATCAACTGATTTGATATTGTTCTTAGTGTTATCATTAAGAGTTTGAAAGCAGCAAAAGTGGAATCATATTTCATTTGTAACATGATTGATTTTTATATTTGGTTAGATTACATTAATACAGCTAGTGCTTAGAGATTTATTTTCCAAGAGCTATATATTTGTCAGTGCTATAAAATTCAATCATTATATATATTCTACCATAGTTCATAGACAATTATTAACTACTATGATAATAAATCTTTGGTACAAAACAATATTTGTTATTTTGCTGAGCCAGACTTTCAGTATAATGTATTTTTATCAAAGCATGTCTATATATATATAATAAAAGAAATAAAAATTTTAAAAATAAAAGACAACATCTACAAAGAATTATAAAGTCACAGCTTGACTTCTTGCAAATACATATATTTTATTCATAAATAATTCATTTTAAAGTGCAATCAAAGCATTATAATGACTTTTTAAAGTTGCTGTTATATTTTTCCAGAACTTTATGATTTTTGTTCTTGTTTACAGGGCATGTTTACATGACATTTCTGACAATATCTTAGATCAGAATTAGCAATAAAATCATTTAATAGTTAAATAACATCTTCTATTAGTTGTACACAATATGAAAGTTAATTTATTTTATCTTATAATAAAGAAGACAAAATCAGAAATATATATAAATTTAACTCATCTTTTTTTTAAAAAAAAACAAAACTTGTTTTTATTGAACAACATTTGATATTTACAAAAAAAAAAAAAAAAAAACATAAAAAGTATCCACTAACACTTTTAAAAATGAAAAAATGTGATGAAATTTATCTTTTGAATCAACTAAATTTAAAAATAATAATAATAATTTTTGGAATATTAAAAAAAACAAAGTTAAATAGGCCATTAATGTAACCATATGTCTCCTACAGTATTGTATTTTTTGAAGAGGTACAGATAATAGGTGACATTTTTTGAGCAATATGTAGTTCACTAATTGTGATTAGATGACATTTTTCAACCAATATGTAGTACACATTGTGATTAGGTGATATTTTTTGAATAATATGTAGTTCATTAATTGTGAAGGATACAATTCCATCCATATTACTCAGTTCTCTATTTTTATCATTATTCTTCACTTATTTCATGGAGGCATTGTTTCAGTCCAACTTTTCATTTACTTCAGGAAGACAAATCAAGTGATCAAGCAAGTATGAGCAACTTTTGGTCTCTTCTATAAAACACTTATCACAAATATGATTTACATGATTATAACTTCTACAGTAGAACCATTTTGGCTTCTTGTTTTAAATGACTAAGATGCATCAGTTATGCTTCTTTTATTGATTTAACTTGTATTATCCAAATTTTAAATCATGAATAATGTGAAACTATATAAGACATCAAAAGTTACCTATATTACAAGTCATTATAATTACTTATCAGTTCAGAAAGAATTTTTTGTTTAAAAGAAATGAGCTTCTTTTGATGCTTAATATATATGTTCATTATTTACTTCTTTTATTAATGGTACAGATTGTGTTTCATTTTAAAATAATAAAAAAAAAAATAATAAAAATATCATAACAGTTATTATAGAAAATAAATAGTAATAATTATATATTGAATCTTTTCTTCAAATGATTTTATGTTCTTATCAAATATTAAGCATCTATTTTTGCATCATCTACTATTTTATAATAGAAATAAAAATAATAACAATTACAATAAATAAAACAAAATTTGAATAAAAAAAAAATAAATTATGATAAAGCAATCTACATTGTTAGAAATTTAATAAAGGTTGAAATAAATAAAGTAATAATTTGGATTGCTGTATCATAATATTATTTTATCCATGATTTGCTTTTTGTATTTCTGTTTTAAAACAATAGACGGCGCTCTTTATGCAATAAGTTAAAATAATTGTTTAGCATTTGATAAGGGCATAAAATCTTATTTTGAACAAGCCTTTTAATGTATAATTATTAATATATATATTTTCTATAATAGCTATTATTTATGATACTGTTTATTTTGTGAATACCATTAATATACCAATACAAGAAATTAATTGTCTAACAGAATGTATTAATGTTATTCATAGAATTATATATTTAAAGAAAAGAAGGAAAATTATAGAGTTACTTTTTATTATTTTTTATAATTTATAGAAAAAAATAGCATAATGAACTTTATTACCATTTTTGATTGTATTCTGTTACTGTACAAGTTTTCATATAAAATATTTTTTATAAAGAATGATACTGCGTATACATAATTTATCTAATACTTCAAACAATAGTACAAAATCCTAGATAAATGAGAAAAACTAAATTGGCCATCATTCATATTTATGCTGAAAGCATAAATATGAATAATGACTCATTTGATTTAATAATTTATTTTAACCGAAAGTTAATATAAATTATTTGGACATGCATTGTCTTTCTAAAATAAGCATATATTTTTGAAAAACTTTGAAAGATCACTTCATAATATAATTTTTTTACTTTGAAAATTTACTGACAGTTTCTCAAGTTTTATTGAAAATTTATCAACTTGTTGTCTTTCTAAATTATACATAGCTTTTAGCTTAATTCTTTATTTGTTAAAGGTTCAAAGTTAACTATTAATTTTATTATGATATCTACTAATAACTATAATAGATTTTTCATATCTAGGTTTAAATTCCTTAGATATTGTGTTGAATTATAGATTATTTTATTCATAATTGAATTGTTATTATCACTAATAATATGAGCTGAATTTTTTCAAATCAATTCTGGAGATTTATTATGTGGATTTTAAATATCATTGCTTCATTTCTAGTGATATATTAATATTTATTAATTTGATACTTGTGAGTTTTTAAGTAAACCAAGATGACAGCCTTATTTTTGATAAATCTACATTATTGGGGGCTCCCAAGAAATTTTACGAAAAATGCCTAATAGGAATGCTGCATTTAATATTTACATTTTAGTTTTTATTTTTTAAAAAAAATCATTGTGAAAAAAATAATTACAGCATTTACAGTTTATTTTTTTCTAAATCAACTTATTAACATTAGAAATTAAAAAAATATATAAATGCAATATTTACACTTTATTCATGTTGGCAGCATACAATCACATTGTGATCATTAACACACACTTTTCAAGGGGGCAGGATTTTGTATCTTTGGAAATAGTCCACTACATTATGTTCTATGACAGAAAGATCCTAAATTTTTATCATTATGACAAAATTACCAAAAAAAACTGCTGACAAAAAGAAACACACTGAAGTGAAACAAAGTACGACAATGTTAAGAGTGTCTCATCTCTTTCTTCATTATAAGGGAAAAAATTGAAATAAAGGCTTAATGAAATTTATTGGAATTTATTCCTTTTTTTAAATTTAACAATCAATTTATTAATTTGTTTTAATTTAACAGCAAATACTTTTTGATAGATTATAGGCCCTCAAAACTGTTCGTTTATCAAAAATATGGGCTGCCATCTTGGTTTACTTGAAAACTCACAAGTACCATTAATTTATTTTTGCTTTTGTTCTACAATATCTTCTTAATATCTTCATAAGGTCAAAAGTTTCCATTGCCAAATAATTGTTTACTTTAAATTCTTTGTAGGTAAATTCTTGCTACTACACTCATTGCAAAACTTCGTAACAGGGGGATAATCAAAATAAGTATTTGATTTTAATATTTAAATAGAAGAATGTTGAATGTGCAAACTTTAACTGATGGGAACTGCAAGAAATCTGTTGGTGAAATTTGTCTTTTAGAGAAAACCTAATTAAAGAAGTAGATGGTTAAGTTTTTGGAAAGTCAGATTATTGAATTAAAAGAGACTGTATTGTATTATCATTAATCTAATTTAGAATCTTTTGTTATTGGAATTCCTAATTTATCATTAAAAAACTAATGATATTAAAACTTTGTTTGCACCTGTGCCCATTTTATTAGATTTTATACTTCAACATTATATTTAATAAATTCATAAAAATCACACACTTCTTACTAGATAGGGTTATGCATCAATATCATTAAAATTTCTATTTTTTCAGACTTTAATATGTATATTGATATTGGGAACAGTAAATTTAAGTTCTAAACTTATTGAAAATAATGATATCAATGTTGTAAAAGTAAAAGATCTGTTATTATTGGATATATATATATATAGCACATGAACTCATCAGAAAAATCACTATAAAGGAATTAAACCATTAAACATCATGATTCTTCCTGTATCCATTGATTACTCTAGCTTGCACTAAATGACACTACTAAATGGAGAATTTTGCCTCTGTGTATGTCACTATAAAGGAACATGGATGCATCCATAATCAAATCAATAATATTAGATAATTTACATTATAGTTAAAAGTCAGTGTGATAAAACTTACAAATGCAGATTTTTGGGCTTATAATAGACTACATTGATTTTTAAATTATGTCATATTCCAATCATAATGTATAAAATTTGAATGTTCAAACTTTAGAAATATCTACTATTCAATCCTAAATTTTAACTATAATTATATATCAAAATTCCCAGTTTGAACTTTTGAGGTTCTCTTTATATGGAATTTTCTTAAGAAACATGTTGATTAAAATGAAACGTGGCATTTTCTGCTTGGAAAAATTAAGAAAGCTTAAAGATGGTCATTGAATTAAAATTGCAAAAAAGATATCAACATTCACAAATATGGTCATAAGATCTTATTTATGTCTTGAAAATAGCCTAAGGATTTTAAAAATGATATAATCTTATTAAATCCATAATAATAATAATTCAGTAATAATAATAATAATGATGATGATGATGATAATAATGATGATGATGATAATAATGATGATGATGATGATAATGATAATGATGATGGTGATGATGATAATAATTTGAAAAATATGGAGAATATTTTGAATAATGATTAAAACCTTAGATATCTTATTTAAATTTGAATAAAGATATCCATTTTAGTGAAGTTAATGGTTGCTACTTCTGATATAATGCCTGAGAAAGGCTTAAATATAGTAACATGTTAGCTTCAAAACTATTGGTATTTTTTTGATATACACATATGGACTCATTATATCCCTTATTATTTCTATTGTTTTAATTTATAAAAATAAAATATATAAAAAATATTGCAGAATCATTATGGGATATCATTTTTATCTATTGCAGTAAAGATATTTTCAATGATTTTGTTGAATAGTCAAAATTTGTCATTTCAAATAGTCAAAAGTACTCCAACTATGAGGTTTGTTGTCAAGAAAGAAAAAATATGATAGGAATGCAGATATGATTTATATGTTGCCTTTATTGATTCATTTTAAGAATTTGACTTAATAATTGGAGATAGCTGTATTTTTATATTGGACTATGTCCATCATCTAATATGTGTGTTGGATGTCTTTAGGAAAGTTTAATTTTATTTAAATATTCCAAATGCATTCAACTGTTAGTAATATCACAGCAAACAGGTTAGTATATGCACCAACTGCTAGTAATATCACAGCAAACAACTGTTAGTAATATCACAGCAAACAGGTTAGTATATGCACTAACTGTTAGTAATATCACAGCAAACAGGTTAGTATATGCACAATGTTTCGAGAGATATTTTTCTCCCCTCTTCTTCAGGTGTTGCTAGCCTGACCGGTGACAGTACTAGCGTGGGATTTGAACCTGGGTCCTTAGATTCTTGATTATTGAATTTTAAGGTAACACCCTAACCAACTGAGCCAGAAAAACAATAATTGGAGATGTTTGTGAAATATTGGAATATAGTTATTTATTTATTGACTTTTATGCATATTGTACAGCTTCTATGTTGTGCAATAAGAGAAGATTTTATCATTGGTGACAGAAAATCTTGACAGTTAAAATGAATGATACTATTAAATAAGGATAAAGCAGGTGTGTAAATTATGATCAAGGTTGAGAGTGGAAATTTTTATTTAAACAAATTAAAAACATTAACAAAATCATCACCATCTTGTCATTTAGATCTACAATATGCTGCTGATGATATTATTCTTACTAATTCAAACTTTTAATATATCAGTAGCTTTTTCAAGTAGAAAAATAGACCACTAAACATCAAATATCCACTATTCTTTATGCTTATACAAGATGTTTACACAGAGGTTAAACTCTCCATATAGTAGTGCCACTCTGCAAGTCAGATTAATCAATAGATGCAGGAAGGTGATTGGAGAAGGATTGCATTAAATCCTAAGATCTAGGTGCTTTGCTGTCAGATCCAAGGCTTCTCACTCTGAAGGCTACAAGTTAGAAACTAGTCTGGGGATATTGGATGAGTAAGCACTAGATAGGGATTTTATCCACAAGCCTTCTGGCATCCATTGATTACTCTGTTGGCACAGGGTGGCACTACTGTATGGAGAGTTTAGCCTCTGTAGAAAAATATATTGAAACTTTAAGATGCAATATAGGTTTTAATATCCTGAAACTGCATTTAAAATGTTAAGAGTATTTTATAGTAGTAATATAATTACTGTAATTAAATTAGTTTATACAGCGTTGTTATTTGTTCCAAATTTATTGCATGCAAATGAGACCTAGACAGTCTAGCAACAAAAAAAAAAACAAAGGTATTAGAAAATTTTATTTTTGATACCCTGTAAGATTATAAAATATAATAGCAAGATTGTAAAACCAATAAATATGTACTTCAACTTTTTTGTATATAATACTATCAAGTCTACTAATGTAAAATCATATCTTTGTATAATTGAATGAATGAAATATGTGAACACAACAGAATTCCTAAAAAAAAAAAAAACTATTTTCTATCTGAGCTTAGTAATCATAGATCAGACAGGCTGATTACAATATAAAGATCATCTTTAAAATATTTTAAAGAGGTTTAAGAATAATTTCTTTAATTCATCAAGATATTATTGAGGACAGATTACCATTTATTTATTGAGCATATGAATTTTTTAAACAGTTGAATTATTAATAAAATATAAAAGAAACTATAGAGATTCCAATCAGAAAATAGATTCACAAGTGGTTTTATTAAACCCTTCGCTTCCCCATTATATCCAAACATTAGACATCCATTCATATCCATTTGTGAAACATATGAATGCAATGATTGAGTTGTTTTAAATCTGTTGATGAGATTTCAATAACATCTAGGAAGATCAAATTCAGTTGGTTTTGTAGTTGAAAATCAAAAAAGAAAGTTGTTTGGAACCTAATAAAAGCTTCATTTTTGCAACATAATTCATTGTTTGTTTTTTGGTGAACATTCAGAAAGGAAATCTTAATTTGAAAGTATCTTAGATGGTAAATTTATTGGCAATTTTCACTTAGCATCTAAAATTATAACTTGAGATATTGGCAAGTATGATCAACTTGATATCTTTTGTAAATATTCTATGAGGAAACTTCTATTTTGATACCTTTTGGAAGAATATGTAAAAGAATTTGAATATCTTGAAGTATAATTTCTAGGGGTATGGTTTTCGACAATAATTTTTACTAGTGTTAAGGAAACTTTCTATTAAGTATCTGCATAACAAGCATAAGTAATGGTAGCCAGCAATCCAAGAATTTTTTTTCTAGTATATTATTTTTAGATTTTACCTTAGATAAATAAATAAATATATTAGGCTATAGTATAGGATTATTATTAAGCAGCATAGAGTAAGATTGTGTTTTATTATATTGTTGTAGAAGATTATATTCAGATTACAAGATAGAAAAGATTTCCAACTTTTCATATCTTCGTTTAGAGACTTTTCTATTTTTGGAAAATATTTTTTCTTGCTAATTCAAAGCAGTATCATTAATATAGATGAATTTCTTGAATTTTATATTTGAAAGGACATTGGTGAATATATTAATTATATTGGCTGAGTGAATTATAATTTTGTGGTAGGGTATTCTGTAAAAATTTTGTATCTATTATGATATTGTTTATGTGTCATTTGAATTTTTCTATTGAAGAGCATTTTGTCAAGCAAATTAATAATTTTCCTGCATTTAATAATTTTAAAGCTCCTAAAAAGTCAGTTCTTTCAAACAGAATTATAAACTCAGTGTAGTTCAGCAAAAATAGCACCAATTTTCATTATGAATTATGAAAAATAAAATTTATTTACACTATCTTTTCTGTAGGTATTATGGCTTTCAAGAATTGGAAAATTTCTTGTTAATATATTTTCTTTCAAACAGATTTTAGGGAATGATGATATTGAGTGATAATTTTTTTGGATCATTGTTAGGTTTATTAAAATAATATAAAATTGATTACCTCTTTGCCTAAATCTTATAACAAAAAAAATGTTTTTCATTGTCTTGGTTTATTCTTTTTGATAAAATTTTTTGGATCTTGGCTAGATGAATACTAGATATAAAGAGTATTTCTCATTTTGTTTAAGCTTGAAATGAATTACTTTTCATATGTTTGAAAGATATGCTCTTTAATAGTTGTTTTATGAAATAAAAAATAAATAAGTAAATTAATAATCAAATGGCTTTATTTCTCAGGACTTTGTAAGAAATTTGAAAGAAGTATCCGAACTGAAACTGATCAGAGGATAATATCCTTCAGAATTTGAACCTTTCCTACTGCTTTAAACCATGGAGGTGATGAGGCCTCGGAAATTTAATTGGTCAACCCATGGTATGCTGGTGGAATTCTATTAATATACATTTAAAGATATTTTAATTCCTTTTTAAAATAGGATAGCTTTCAAATATAGAAATATGAATTCCAAGGTTTAATGTTGCCTTTTGGAAAAAGATCCTACATTAGTAGTTAAACAACAAACAATGAACTATTTTTTGTTGAAAACAAAACATAAATCAGTTGTTTTTCAGTCTCCTTTCCATCTATTTGAATTGAATGTTCCTTCTTGCTTGGCATCATATGGTAAATGCATGATGTTTAAATATATCCATTCTAGAAGTTTCCAATCTCATTGATACTCATTTATATATACCCAAAGGCTATTATGGAAATTGATTTTTTTATTAATGCAGAGGGATTAGGAATATATGAAAAAGAAGAATAGTGCAAGTTTGTATATTTGGAAGTTTATAAATATTGCTTCTAAATAATAATGCAATGTCATTTAACTATCTTCAATAAAAGTTGTTTGCTTTAGTACATGGTTTGAAACAAAGATAACCATACTATGTTTAAAAATCTTTTTATCAGAATATTATAAAGATGTGCACTATTAGAAGATTGATAAGTCTCCTGAAGTGAAATAACAAATAATTTGTAGAGAATCTTTATTTCTGACTTTTGTTTACTCTCAACATTAAGTTAATGTAGTAATTTTATTGTGTTTTCAGATTGTATATGGTATTTGAGATATATCGTAGTTGCCAACACCATGTAATTATTTTTTATTTCAAGAATCTAAGACTTTCATTTCTGTTATCCTCCCTCATAATAGACCGAAGTTCACATTAATAGCTTTACTGTATGTTTTCTTAATGTTTTGCTTTAATTAGGAGTTCTGCTAGGAGAAGTCTGAATTTCATGCAGTTATAATTATTTTACATACAAATGCATGCACTTTGCAGAATTGCAACAGGATAAATGTCATCCACCTACCTGATTGAAGCCTATAATTAGACAAGGTGATGAAGATCTTCTAGAAGTAAAATTTATTGCAGAAAAAATTACAAGACAATTTCTTCTATATGTAGATTTATTTATGGTTCACATATTGATTAGATATTCTGTAGTTATTACAAAACTCATTCCAAATGTTTTTTAATCTATCATTGTTGTTTTTTTCTTTTTCTGAAATTGGATTGCTCATAATTATTTGTGAGATACTGCTAATGATATTTTTATTTTGACTTAAATTATTCAGTTATTTTTAAGTATTTAATTATTTATTAATTTTATTTTAACTAGTTCAATTATATTACTTAATGTTATGTGATTTCATTATTCTATAACGAGAAATAAAATAAAAGTAAATAAACTGTGTAAAGAACTGATTAGAAATCCCCATTAGTGCTCAAATTTTATTATTTGGTCATAATATCTTTTGCCTAGACTTTATGCCAGTTTTCTGACAGGTAATTCTAACAAATAAATATAAATTCATTCAACTAAAAATGCAGATGAAAATGATAATAAATGAATCTGAAATGGAATTAATATAAAGGTAAATAAAAATACTTAATTGTAATTATTAATTAGAGAAAATATTTCTCTAATTAATAATTACAATTAAGTATTTTTTGTTTTTACATATAAGGAGAAATTAAAACCATATTTATTATAAAGGTAAATGTAAAAAATAAAGAAATCATGATAAAATTGGCGTTAATAACTACCATTCTGCATTCTCAATTTTAGAAGTAATGTTAAAATCTGTGAATGAAAGTAGATGGAGTAATTAGGTAATAGCTTTCTATAAACAAGCAGTAATCCTTAGTCATTATCCATGATACTTTTAAATTGCTTGCTCGACCATTAACATATTTTCTTGTAGCATTTCAGTATTTAGAACTACATTACACACCTTAAATATACCTTTAAGTTAAAACAATCTGCTTTAAGGTATTCATAAAATTAAATTATGGAAGAAATACATTAGAATATGCAATTTATTAGATGCTGTTTTAAAAAGCACTGGAAAAAATATGTTGTAGAGTTAAACTTTCTAAAACATTGTCTGGGAGTGGATCTCCTTTATAATGAATGAAGTAAGTAGATTGCTGTCGCAATTTGTAGATGGTTTCTTATTTAAAAATGTTTTTATTCCCTATGAATAACAAAAGTATTCATTACACAGAGCAAGCTTGGTTAGTTTATTATATTACACCACATTAGTTGTTGTTGTTTTTTTTGTAAAATGTTCATATAAAAGTATCAATATCTTCCCAAACTTTAAAAATATTATAATCAGGAAAAAAAAATAATAAAAATGCAATTATAACTTGTCAATATATTTTATTTTAGTCTCTTTTTTGTGGACAAACCATATTTTCAAAATATGCAAAAGTGGTAATTACTGTTAACATTATATATCTTCTAATGATATATTTATTTATTTACATTTTAATAAAAATACATTTTATAATTAAAATCAAGCAAGTAAACAATTAAAGAGCAAATAATATCACATGACAAGTGGATTCTGAAGTAAATATGTTTCATTAATTGTACGATCCAGTTTTTTTTTTTGGAACCATAGCATAGGGTTGATTATTTTAAATGAATTTTAGCAAATTTTCTTTTCTCTTTTCTAAGTGCTTTTTATAGTAGTTGTTTGTTTATTTGCTTATTTTTCTCTTTGTTTGTAGCAGTAGCTTTAAAAAAACAAAAAAATATTTTGATGCAATATGTTAAAACTTTTAAAAAGGAAATAAAAATGATTTTTTTTTTTTTTTTTATAATAAATTTGATGTTGATTGCTTTAGTATTTTTCAATGACCATAATCTGAGATTTTACTACAGGTGAAATGGAATTTGGAAAAATTTTGAAATACAGTCAGTTTAGAATTTTGTTTTCAGACAACTAACTCATTTGCCATTAAGTTATGATTTATAAATGGATATCTTTTTTTATGTGGAATAAAAAATACCTTTAATGATTCCCATTGTCTGTTTCTATTTGGAAGACTGTAGTGGATAATTTAAATAATGTTTTAGCTATAATATATATAATGTCTGTTATTAAAAACTATTATAATAACAATATATGGTAGTGTTTGGTTATGCATACTGTGGCCACCAGGTGACACTGCAGAACTACCAAGAATAGCAATACAGCTGTATTACCCTTTTTTGTAATATTAAGACTTTTCAGTAAATTTAACTGACTAGGCAGTAGTTAATAATTTTGTTGAGACCAAATGTAATTATGAAAATGAAAGGCAGGTTTTATGGTTCCAAAATTATCTTTTGATAAAGATTACTATGATCAGACATTAAGAAGTCAGTCATAACAATTTGTTAATACTTTTTGTAATTTTTAACAAAAACTAGATTCATTATGAAACAATAATTTTGATATCATAGTTATGCATACTTTTATCACTATAAAATTACAGTTTTCTTGGATTATATTTTAAACAAAAACTCCTAAATTAGTGTGATAATATGTTGGACTATTTCCACCATTTATCAGTAAATGTTGAATGTATAGAAAATTTTAAATTTTATTTAAACTTTTCAAATACAAACAACTTGTTAGTAATAATATAAAAATAGACAGCACAGGTTAGTAATTATAATGTTCCAAGTAGCATTTTTATCCACTTTTCTTCAGGTGTTTCTAGCCTGACTATTGACAGTATTCGCATAGGAGTCAAACTCCTCACACCTTTAGATTCTCCAATATGGAATTTAAGGCAAACATTCTAACCAACTGTCTTTGTCATTTGAACAAAAATGCAATTAAATCTAAAATGATTGAAAGAAAATTACTTTTGGAAAAAGAATAAAATGAATAAACAAATTTAAATATTACATAAGTTTTGATGTATTTTATATATTAATCTAAACTATATGAGTCAAAATATTTAAAATTTTCTTGCCACAAGTTCATTATAAAATAAAGTTGTACAATATTTGTTTACAATCATTATCAGTTTTCTATAGAATAAATTTAATCTGGTCTTCTACAATTTAAAGGTTTTTTAAAAAATATAACTCACATCATGGACTCATCTTATTTATCCATATCATATGCCATTTCTTTCCATATCTTTGATAATCTCTTGAGATTCAGTTTGAGACTTCAGCTGATTATCTATTTTTGAAATAATGTGAGCTTTCTATAGGTCTTTTGAATCTCAGATGCATATTTTATAAGTTTCAGATCTTTAATACAATATTTTATAGAAGTGATAATGTGTTCTAGAATGTTTTTTTTTAAAAAAGCATTAACTGTCTGAATTATTATTTTGATTTAATATTTACTAATGAAGATTACATATTAATTATATATTACATAGACAAATATTTTAAAATATATGTTTAGATTATAAGATAAAAGAAAAAAATAATCTGATAGAATATGAGATATGAATTATTGCATCGTTGAAATTCCTAAGAAATTGAAGTGGATGGTGTATTGCTGAATAAACCAAAAAAAAAAAAAAAACATTGATCCCATTTTAATATTCTAATAAGAATCTACATTTGACATGGTAAGATTAATTACAATAGTGACCCATGAATTTTAAATCATGAATAAAAAACAAAATAATACAATTTTATGCATATATATTTGTGCATGTGATTTTAGAACACATTTGTTTATATGTACTTAATTATAAAACCAATACGTTTAATAATAATAAAAATTTCACATTATTTAAAAAACTATTTGTAAAAATTCTTTATACACAATTTGTTTATCAATTAAAAAATTAAATAAAAATTTGTTTAGAAATATTTTATTGACTTATAATCTGAACCTGACTGATTAATTTTGACACCTGAGGCAAGACTAAAACCCGTGCCTTTGAAAATTATTAAAAAGGCTATTCGTAATTTTTATAGAGTACTGAACAAAGCTATAGATATAATAGAAACTATATATTAAATAAATATATGCATATATTTAAAGTATTAAGCCTCATTTTAAAATCTTTTCCAATTTAGTGCTGGAAGCAGTTGCCTCATTGGTTCATCTATGAGTCCTACTCTATTCAGAATATTAATTTTGGCACACCATCCTTCCAAGATTCCAAAACACTAAAGGATCAAAGGTAATCTCCACTTTTTGAATGGCTAAACTTTAAAATAAAATAAAAAAGTAACAAAATGAAATGGTTACATAGCACTTAACTATATATTTTATAAGAGGACTAGTGAAACATATTCATAACTATTATTCTTAATTCATCACATGACAAACCAGTTATCATAATAAAAAAATGTTTATTGGAATAGTACAAGTAGATCAAATCATATAGCAAAATAAAATTACGGTAGAATACTTATTCAAAGCAACTTAATCCAAAATTTCTATTAGAAGAACATTGTAGTATGTATTTCTTTTACGTACATATGTGCATATGCTTTACAAAGCAAATTTTATTTATTTCTTTTATTTAGCTGAATGAAATAAAATTCACTTCATAATATACACAAACGAAAAAGAATTACATACACAAGAAGAAAAAATTAATATTACATTGCAATATGTATGCATATTTCAGTCATCTCTCCAAAGAACAAGATAACTAAACTATTGACTCTAAGCAAAATGATATCATTGGTTCTATTCTGCTATTGCTTGCCATTCAACACAATTAACTTTAGCATATTAGTATATTTAGAATCATCTCTGCCTCCATCTTATACCATCTATACACATGACCACATATGAGTGAAAAAGATAAATGATCTCTAATATACGTATTTCATGCTGAACCTGCACTCATCAGTTGTCTGGATCATCATCTCCCACACATATATAATCAGTGATCTTTTATATTAAGATAGAAAGTCATCAAAGTGTTCAGCATGAAATACTTATATTGGAGATACTTTATCTTTTTCATATGTACGTGGTCATATGTATCAATTGTATACAATGAAATGAATGACTAAAGGGAGCTTGAAGCTTTGGGTTCAAATTCCCTAGAATTACATCTATCTTAGGTATATATACTATTCTTATATTTAAATATTAAAATCATCTCATAAACTTTAATAAAAATTTTAAATCATTAAGTTATTTATCAGAAGATTAACCGAACAGTAAAAAGCGAACCACTGTATATAATAATTTAAAATCAGAAAAGTATTTATATATACAATGAGATATTAAAGGCTACCTACCGTTTTTATATAATTGCAATATATTTTCAGGATATTAAAAGTAGGCAATTTTATTTTTCTTGCATTTTTCATGAAATTTGTATTAATCTACCTAGTTAATTAATGACTACTGAGTATTATTTAGTTTAAAAAGTTAAATTAGTGTCTACAATTTTATTAGTTTGAGGTTAAAATTTTATAAATTTTTAATGCAGTTATAAAATGTTACAGAAAAATTATGAATCACTTTTTAAATATAATGATATTTTAAATATTTATTATATTATTTAATTAAAAACCTTTATAACTAAAAATATAATGGTTTAGAATAATGTGCTAATAGCTCTAACAAGCTTTATTGATAAATGCCACAAGAGAAAGCATTTAAAAATCTCTATCTAGAAATTATCCCATCCTCAAACTGTTTTTGAGTTATTGGCTCTCCTCAGTGAGGTACTAGGATATTTCTAGATCTAAAATACCAACTCAAGGCCAGCACTTATTTGATACTTAACTATCAAATAGAAAATCTGAAATTTTCAGACATCTATATGTATTTAAATCCAATTATCCAACTTAAATAGCTATATGGGTTTGAAAATTATTCAGCCACACCATATATTTATACCCTTAGCAATATAAAATTGCTGAGACTTAAAAACAAAATTATAATAGCAATTATTTTATAATTACAAGCTTATCAAGTTAAATCACGTTATATATGACTTGATTTTATTTTCTATTATATATACATATTAACACCATTAGAAGCAAAGACTCACATCTGAATGTGGTCATTTAAACTCTAAGCAAATAAATAGAAAGATAATAATAATAATTTTAAACAGAAAGTAATCAATCTTTTACACATGCACTGTACTGTTATATTCAATCAACATTGTTTTTGCTGAATGTTAGAAAACTTTTGATCCAAGGCACAAGATAGTCTTTGAAAAGATGAAAGTGGCCATCTTATCTTTTGTATCTAAATTCAATTACATAGGTCAATCTTAAGTATTATTGACTTCATTTTCTATATTATATGTATTAACACACAAAATTTTAACATTTTCTGCATGTTAATATTAGAGATGTCAGAATTAATGTAATAAACTAAGAGATTTATTAGCATAGTTTCAACCTGTAATTTTAAACAGAAGGTAATAAATCTTTTACACATGCGCTGTACTGTTATATTCAATCAATGTGGAATGTAACGTATAAAAGATTGATTACCTTCTATTTAAAATTACAGTCTGAAATTGTGCTAGTAAATATCTTAGTTTAATACATTAATTCTAACATCTCTTAACATTAACATGCAGCAAATGTTAAAATTTCATGAGTGTTAGTATGCTTAATAAAGAAAATAGGAATAAAGTGAATAAATATTTACTCTTCACACTTTTATTCCATGATACTTAAGATTGACCTATATAATTGAATTCAGGTACAAAAGATAACATATCCAGTCTTATCTTTTCAAAAAGTCTATCTTGTGCTTTGGATCAAGAGTTTCCTAACATTCAATAAGTACAATGTTGATTGAATATAACAATACAGCACATGTGTAAAAGGTTGATTATCCTTCTGTTTAAAATTACAATTTGAAATTGCATTAGTAAATCTCTTCATTTCTTACAATAATAATGATGATGTGATGGTGATGATAATAATAATAATAACAACTGTAATAATAATAATGCAATTCAATGCACATTATAATAGTTTAAAGAAAAGCAGCAATATGTACTTACATGTGTAATAAATCTAGAATAATCAAAAATTATATTTAAATCTAAAAATATAAGATTCTAAATTAAAATTGGTTAACATTAATAGAAATTTAGTCTTAAATAAATAAGAAAATGTAAGTACATTGAATGGCATCTTGAATATATATATATAAGTAGTTCTGGAATCATGCATATAATAAGACTTAAGTAAAATAACTGAGACTATATCAAGTAATATAACTTTTTAATTGATTATTTTGAAAAGGAATTTAATATCGCTAAATTGACATCAAGAAGTCAAACTTTCTATATTCACAACTTTGACACTAATGACTTTAGATAAATACATTAATGATTATTGCTAATCATTTATTAAACTAAAAATTATCTCAAGCTCAGATATAACTTTAACTTCAGTTAAGGATTACTATTAATCACTTATTAAACTAAAGATTTTCTTTATCCCAGACATAAACTTTAAATCTCAGTTAAATAAGAGATTTAAACTTTAGATTTGACTAGAGATAATCTCTTCTTTTAGTCTGATAAATGATTAGTAATAATCATTAATGTATTTATTAGAAGTAGAGTTATCAGTGCAGAAAGTTTGATATTTATAAATCAAAGTATACAAATTTGTATGATAAATATTGAAGAACTAATGAATGCAAATGAAAGAGATTAAGACATGGAATAATTGATGAATAAAGTAAAATGTGCATCATGGGAACCTTTTTTCCCCCAGGTATCTTTATTCATATGTTTTAAGAATGTTTTAAGTATATCTTTAAAAAAAAAAAACTTATTGAATTAAGCTATAATCTTGCTTAAAAATAGGATACCAGATGATGGAACCATATCCTATAATAGAAAGAACCGGTAGATTATCAGTATTAAAAATTAATCATGCAATAAAATGACATCCATGATTTTGAAAGGTTTACAATAATATTTTCAGAATGATAAAATTATTCTAAGGACCCATAGTTTATATCAAATTTCTGAGATTTTCTACTACCAATAATAACACTGTTTGAACTCATATATTTCTGCAGCAATGTGTTATGTGAATATATTTCTGTAGTTAATCAATTCTTTTCGAAAAGTGCAACAATTAGATCCATTATTAAAAAATAATATTTTTGAAAAATATCAACATTAATTTTATAAAAATTAATGGAAAATAAAAATGTAAAACCTCAGATTTTTTAGAAAACAAAACAAATGAACATTTACTAAATTAACCTATTGTTTGAATCACTCCATGCAGCAAAATGCAATTAATAACAAATGTGATTCTTCTAAAAATTTTACAATCATCCAAATAGTATAAAGACAAGAAAACTTCAAGCAATTCTTAAAATTATTCATATAAATATTAAAAAGCATGTGATTAAATACTATCTGAGGAATCTATAAATTACATCCTTATTTAAGAAAAAAGTTGCCTTTAAATTTAGCATATGCTGTACAATTATTAACAAAAGATTGCAACTAATCAATAAATTTAGAAGAAAATCTTATTTAGCATAATATCTGAGAAAAATGAGTTTATTGAATCTCTGATAAATAAAAATAAATGACATCCAATTTCTACTGATTCTCAACTGCTTGTATTATATCATTATATATAGTAATTTGCATTGATTGTTTGCAATGAATCCATATTATGAAAAAGAAATCATTTTACTTATATCAGAAATAGTTTTATTACAAACATACTTTTCATATATTTGTGCAATAGGGTATGAAACAGAAATAGATCTATAGTTATTAGTAGAATGTCTAAAGCCATTCTTAAATATTGGAATCACTTTGGTACATTTAAAAACATTAGGGAAAATACATAATTAATAATTATGGGAAAAGATGAGAGAGAAATTCTGCTGAATCTTTATAAATGAGGGATTAGTTAATATTATCCTAAATTAAAATGAATTTTAAGTTGTTTTAGGGCAACAAAAATAGCATCTTAAATGATATCAATCATATAATGAATATTTAGGGAATTACAATATGTGTTTTTTAATGTGCTATGGATTATGTACATCATTTTGCAAAATGCTTGAAGAAGACATCAGCATCTAAAAAGGAACCATGATTTGTTTAAACTTTTTTCTTACTCATGACAGTTAGTAGTAAACATTATTTTATGATTTTTTAAATGTAATTTTGCAAATTGTTTTTGCTGTAAATATGTTTAGTCAATCATCTGAAGTTATTCAAATTACTATAAAAAAGGATATTCAATGTTTTAAAATAAAATCTGTTATAGTAATGTTTTCATTTAATAATTTTAATAAACGTCTATGAGAATCAATGAAGAAAATTATTATAGGAGAAACATTATGATGATTAATATTATTATAGGTGTACAATTAATTCCAATTAATTTTAAAAATATGCTTACAATTCAGTTCATTTTCTTTTCTATAATCATTTTTCATAATATGTAAGACACAAAATTTTGTAAGAAGCAATTTAATATAAAATTCAGTGAATGGATGATGAACATCCATAGAAAAATTCATAGAAATGAAATAAAAATTATAGACTCTAGGTAAATTACTTAAATCACAGTCCAGGGTGTGATGAGAAGCATTGAAAAGAAACTCTTACTGCTTAAATCCCCAAAAAGTAAAATAAAAATCTTTATATGAAACATTCTTACAAATAGAAATAAAATTATCATCTTTCTTGAATAACATTTTCCATAGATTTATCAGTGCATAAAATCCTAAATCTATTATCAATGAGAGAATGATAGTAAAACTGTTATTTAGCTAAGCTGCTTTGAAAAAATGTAAAATCTAAAATATTTTGTTTCAAAAAATTGGTTCATTTGGGCACATTTGATTCATATTCCTTTAACTTTAGTACCAAAATAAGAAATGTCATCTATGAGATCAGAAAGAGAAAAAAATAAAACATTGCCAAGGGGGAATAAACCAGAGATAGATGAAATATATAAAAAAGAAATAAGAATACAAATTCATTCACAAAATTTTAGAGAATCAAAGAAGCAGTGAAAGCACCACAAAACTAGATATTAGGGGATATTACTTTATTTTGTTTATACAGAAACGAATATTTATATTAATTTCATGACATCACTTTAGTTCTTAAAATATTTTTCAAGGAAAATGTTTACATTATTCAAATTATGATTCATTGGCATATTGGAAAAAATATATGTATTTTGTGTTAATATTAGATTAAATGTCAGTAACGAATCTAGCGAAATTAGAATTATGAAATTTTGAAAATATGTTTAATTTTTCTCCTCATCAAAATCAATGTGCTCTGCATTTTTTACTACATAAACCAATTGGTGAACTACAAATACATCTATATATAGAATTTGGATTATTCTATTTATTTGATATTTTGTGATACTTTTTAACTTCTTCTACAGCAAAGTTTTCATTTTGAAGGAATGCAATACGTAGCTATCCACTGCATTGTATCATCAATTATATCTTTCTAATAAAATCAATTAATATTGAACTTTTTAAAAATATCTTTGAGATAATCTTCATAATTTAAATAGAATCTGCCTTACCTGACAAAATCATGCTCAAATGTACTTAAAAATACTTTTTTAATCAAAATCTTCCCTATTGTTCAATTGTTTTGCAGTATACTATATGAGAGATGTTAAACTTTATAGTATCAGGAACTGAAAAACACATTAATTAGCCTTATAATCTTGCCATCATACTTTTAAGATTTTATGAAGTTATCCTTAAATTAAGTTTTTTCAGTACCTTATTTTGATAATGGGTTTAAATCTAACTTCCACATAATTAAGTAAAATAATAGATATATATCTAATTTATTTACAGTAATTATTTCACTGTGATGAATTATTCTATTTTTTAATTTGTTAAAAATGACAACAGGATGTTTGAGTCTGAGCTGTAATTCAGCATCTACTTAAAATACAATCAAGATATTGATTTTGGTTCATATTCTTAAGTTATTGAAGATATTTCTTTCATATGGATGAAGAGAAAACTTTGTTTTTTTGAATATTAATGATTAAACAAAACCCATTTATAATTGCATTCAAAACATTAAGTTTGAATTAGCAGTGAAGAATAGCCAACTCATCAGCATACTGGAAATTGCAAATGCAGAAGTCAAGAAGTTTATAAACCATATATATATATATATATATATGTAGCTGACTTTTACTTCACTGTTAGTGTTCCAACATAATATACAAAGCTATTCATTTAGTAATACCAAACTCAAAAATAAGCAGATTTTGAAATAGCTAAATAATCACTGAATAGTATTTATAATATAAAACAATTAAGCATTAGGGCAAAAAATGATGAAAAGATATTATTGGTGATTTGATTGACTGATTTGTTTAAAGTTAATTTGAGTAGTCAATTTATATAATATTTTTATGTTACCAATATACACATTTGGTTTATAACACAATAATTAATATTTAAGAAGGTATAATTTTTAAATGTTTTCAACTCTCCTTTAGATTATTTTTCCAATAATATTTGTTTACTTTAATAAGATTCCATTGCTATTAATTTGAGCTTTAAAATCTACTGAATCTTGAGTTTTTATTTATAAATAATAGGGTTTGTCCATTGTGTAACAGTACTAATGGTAAGTTTAGATTTAAATGGCAAATCAAATTACTGCAGAATAATTGTTTTGAAAGATTTTATTGGCTGATTATTTTAGAATGATGTCAAAAGTTATAAGTGTATATTACCAATGATTTAATTGATTTTTTTTTTAATATAAGTAGTTAATTTCTGGGTTACTTTTTAATTTAGAATTGTGCATATTTACATTGTAATACAATAGATTAAATTAATATTAATTAAAGTTTAAGACATTATTGTTGGTAGATATTTGTAACTATTTAATATTGCAGAGCAATATCAATCAAGGCTTAAAATCTAAATGCTTTTGAATTGTGCATTTACTAATAAAAAGCATTATACATTATGTTGCAATATTAATAATGGGCTTAATACAAACTAGCAAGGGATGTTATTGCCAAGCAACAATTGTTCTCAGAGTACTATTTAGTTGCATATTTAAGCAGGATGACGAAAATAGTAAGTTTATATATTATCAGTAATTTGATTGGGTGGTTTGTTTAAACTGTGTCAGTAGTTAATTTTTTTGTAATATTTCCGGTTTAGCATTATGTGTTTTGATTTAATGCATAAGGTTATTTTGCTTACAGTCTCTATACAATTTTTTTCCAATATTTCAAATGGCAATGTTGGATGAAAATTTCAACTGCTTTCCTATGGATCATGTCTGTCTTTTGATAAGTCATCAAAAGCATAAAACATTAGTTGAGTCCCTAACAAACATAGCAGCATAATTTCTTTATATGTACACTTGCAATGTTCAATATGATCTTAACTTTCTTTTTCTATGCAATGTTTTATTAGTATGCACTTGTCAATTTTCCTCTTATTCATCTTTGAAGAAGTCTAGAAAAAAAAATCTTGCATTGTATGCAGTTTTCGGTATCATCTTGCAGTTACTTTTCTGTAGTTTTTAGTAAAAAAAAAACAACAGATGGTGGGACAACTTATAGCTAATTTTTTTACCACAATTTTTATACAACATATTTCTTTTATACTGAAAGACAGAATGTTCTGTTGTTAAGGAAGATTTACTATAAATTGAAGGATAGTATAATTTCAATTATTGTATTTATTATATTTTTTAATCTTATAATAAAATCAATTATCTTCATGAAAAATTATTTTTAATTATAAAAGAACATTGAAATTATCATAACATTAGTTAATTTTTAAACATTAGTTTGTAAAAGGAATAGGTCACATAATAATATAAACAATATGTATATTTTCCCTCTTGGGATGGCAAATGCCAGGGGCAGTTCTAGCACTCACAGCTCCATTGTTCAAATTTCTTATGAACCCTCAAGCAGTATATGGATTTTTTTTTGTCAAATGGAAGTTAGGCTAGTAAGGTAATATAATTTAACCGAGACAAAAAAGCTATGGAAATTGAGGTATTAATAATTTTATGTATTCAATAAGACAAAAAAAAATAAAAGATTGGATGGGTGGGGGCACAACAAAAGTTTTTGTTAATTTTTCATGACAACTCATGTCATGAACTATGATTATTGTGGAATTAGCATTACTAAATGTAATGTTTAAAAATGTATATACATACATGAAAAAATAGGGGAAAAAATTTATGAAGGAATTTATTTTGTTTTTATTTTAATACCTTATAATGAGATATTATTTTATATAGCGCGAATGTTTATTTATGTAATAGTATTAGCAATTAAGCCAATGCACATGCGCTTTAAAGAGTTTATATAAATGAATACTCAATTTTCCAGACACGATATATAGTATTTTAGAAAGAATGGATCTGAAAGAATGGGTGGATTCATTCCATTCTTTCTAAAATACTATATCTCGTGTCTGGAAAATTGAGTATTCATTTATATAATCTCTTTAAAGCGCATGTGCATTGGCTTAATCGCTAATACTATTTAATACCTTATGTAAAGATAACTTCATGTTATAGAGTTTTAAACTTCAATTTTTATAAGATTAAAAGATAAAAGAGAATATAATTTTAATTATTTTTAATAATCAATTTGATTGATTAAATAAGTTATTAAATCAGAGCTGTTTGAAAAAGAAATATGTCATCAAATTGATCAAGAGATCAATTAGTTGTTCAAGTTATTGGGAAGTAAGAAATGCAAACTCTTGCATTGGAAAAATGCAGAAGGATAGAGAAAGTAAATACAAGATGAAAAGCAACACCAGTGAATTGTTCAGTAGTTGTTTTTTTTTAAATTTCTATCCAAAGGTAATTGGAAGTAAAGTAATTGAAGGTAGAATTTAGTCTTAATCCACCAGCGCTGGATCACATTAGATGTAAAATTTCTCCCAAGAAAGAAAAAGTTAATTTGATTTTATTGAAGAAAGTAAACACAACCAGGATTGAGTAACTATAAATTATCATTATTATTTCCATTATAGCAATGCAGAGATTATTCTCCACTGATTTAAATTATAAAATTAACTAAGTGCTGCTTTTAATTGAGTCACAATGATTGTTTGGAAATGCAGTCTCTGAGCAATAATGCATGTCTTCCATAAAAATGCTTTTTAATTTTTCCTATAGAATAAAATATTTCTAAGTTGAGAACCTGTTTACCAAAGAGCTTTGGAAAAAATAAGATCAATCAGCAGATTAAAATAATGATATCAAAAAGAAAATTAAGCTCTTAAGAAATAAAATTTATCCAAGCTACTGATATTGAAAAAGCACTGTAAAAAAGAGAAAGATTTGGAAAAGCCTTCTAATCAATAAAATTAATCAACTGATTTGAAGCTGCTTTATCAAAATTAAACATGCACAGTAAAAGAACATTAAAGCAAAACTAAACAAAAATGTAGTACTAGTCCATTGAAAATTAGGTAAGGCTTAACTTCAATTATTATTATTAAATGCTTTTATTGATTTTGAAAAATCATTTTGTTTGTTTATTAATTTGTGATCTTTTTCAAGTTATAATGAAATTTTAAAATCGAGGTTTTTATTTATATAAATCCAATAGAATTACTTGAAATCTGATATATAACTAATTAATACAAGTATAATCCAAATAAAACACTCAATTTTTCAGTAGATCACCTAGTTTGTTAGATATGGAACAGAGGACAGGAAAATATTAAAAATATTCAATACTTTCATCTATCTCACTATAAATTCTTCTTATAACTTTTATTTGTTTTAAATAATGTTCACAAAAGGGTAATAAGATTTATTTTCTTTCAATTTAATATTTTTTAACATTTTAAAATTGAGGTTTAACAGACTTAAGTAACTTGTTGAAATTTTGTTCATTTGTTTAAAATGTTTATGAAAATAACAGGAAATATTAATTATTTAAATAATTAATTAGTTTCTTAGATAGGAAGAATGGGGGAGGTAAATAATGCTACCACTGATTTTATTTATGATTTAAGTAATAAGAAAATAAAAATTTCTATCACTCTTTTTTCTAAGAAATTTCACTTATATAGTGTATATTTATATATAGTTTATATATAGACAATATAGTTTTGATAAGCATTTTTTTTGCAAATAAAAAATTTTCGATCAAAGTAAAAATATTAAACATTTTTCACTTAAAAAATATTTTATATTTTTAATCACATATATAGACAAATATTATTATTATGTACACATACTAAATATGATATATACATAAAGGATATATATTTTAACTTATAGCAGAATTATCTAGTGATATATTTATATATATATATATCAACTATAAGTGTCCAGTCAATTTAAAGTACAATGTAGTTTCACATTTTTATTTATTATGCCAATACTAAAAACTTAGTAATAATAATAAAGATTATATATATATATTAAATGCTTTTATTGATTGAACACTAAAAAGAAAGAAAATAATTGTTTTTTCATCCACAATTGGAGTTTCTATACTTAACTTGAAATAAAAGTATGGGGAATTCAAAAATTAATTAAGGCAATCCCTATTTTTTATAACAAGGGATTGACTTAATTAATTTCTGGACCAAAAATCTAAAACTCCAATTGTGGTTGAAGAAATAATTATTTTATTTCTTTTTAGTGTACAGTCAATAAAAGCATTTTATATAAAAATATTTTTATCATTATTATATTTCATAAATTAATAGTAGATTAGTAATTTGTAAAGTTTTCATAATTATTATTGTTTTTCTATTTTTTTAATATTTGGAAAAACTTTATATAATATAATTTTTATTTATTGGGAGATAATAATGTAAATTTTTATTTCATAAAATGTTTATATAATTAACAAATGATTTTCTGTAGTATGAACACATAACTTTGAAGAGGTTATGGGAGGGAGGAAATAACTAAAATATTTAAATCTAATTAGGTATGTGGAAATAGACAAGCTATATTGATATATGTATTTGTAAAAATATTAATCGTATAATGATAATTTAATGTATTTAATTATATTTTGAATTGTTTTAAAAATTGTTATTAATTATTATTTGAAAATTAAAAAATGGTAGCTATACCTATTCTGTATTCAATTCTCAATTTAATGATTAACATACAGCTGATTTATTTATAAGATTACAGGACATTTAATACATAGATAAGAATTCTAAACCCTCCCAAAGTTATAATAAACATCAAGTAACTTATTATGATAGAAAATTATTTAAGGAATAGTAGGAATAGCAAATAAACAAATAAAAAAACACATTTGTGTTAGGTTTGCTGTTGAAACAATTGGTTCGTCAATATTACTTCATTGGGGTCATAATTTAAAAAATCAGTCTATGTATATCAGTGATGATGGAGTGTTTTGGCAATGATTTAGATACTAATCAATATTATGCTAGAGAAATAAAATAATGATTGTGAGCATTTTTAGCATATATATGAAAATAAGTTTGGATCATACTGTGTATTATTTTGTTTTAACAACACATGGTATAATTCAAATAAGACTTTATTTTCATGATATAGTCATGAAAATATTAAATAATATATAAATAACCATTAGAAACCAGTCAACACTTACAATATAGATAATAACTAACAATCTCAAACTGTTGTCAAGGCAACCTTTTAACAATAAAGTTGGAATCCCACCTTTATTTGTGGTCCAATATACTTATATAAACATTGCAACATGACTACAGAGATTGAAATTGTTTATACTAAGAAATTTAAATAAATCTCCTTAAACAGATAAATATAACCTGTTCTGAATGCAGACTAACAAATAGTCAATTATAACAGTACAAATTATATCAAAAATAGAATTTATTTTGTTAGGGAAAAAACCTCTCTTGATAAAGTTCTTCTGTCATAAATTCTTCTGGGATTTGAAAGAAAGTTTATTTTAAAAAAGAGCAATGATTAATAGATATATCTCATTGTTTTTATATTATGTAATATTAAGTTTTTGTAATAAAAAATTTATTTTCAGAAAATGCATAAAAAATCCAATATAACATTGTTGAGAAAATATTATTAAAGCTCGAACATGAATCCAACAGTGATTTAACTAAATCCTTCTTTGTACCAGTTTAATGTTACTAAACAAAGCAGAGTCTTTAGACAATTCATTTGTATATAATCTAGTTCTCAAATAAATGTTTGAATCTTTAATTAATTAATTAAAATTAAGTAAACACACATAAATATGTAAAAATAGCAATGTTATTTTACTTATGCTCTTTATAGAAATTATTACATATTTATGTGGTGTTTAATTAACAAAGAAATTAAACATTTCACACTATCTGACAAGTCATTTTTGTCCTACAAAATAAAAGTACAATTAGATTAGAATATAAAAAATGGACTAAAAACATTTTCTAAGAATTTAAGATAATATAAAAATATTTAGGTGGTATTTCAATAGTCTTTTAATACTATATTGATTATACAACAATGCATAGAAATTATTATATGATCACCATTTCCTATGGACATTTTGCTACTGCTAATGTACAGAAATGTAAAAAGAAAGTCAGATATTATAGATTTTCAATATGATTGTAGCATTTTATTCAGGCAATTCTTTTGATATTCTTTTAAGCATAAACTTTTATTTAGTAGTACAGTCATGCTGACTTCTATGTTTAGATGTATTCTTGTAAAAATTTGTGATTTGAGAATAGTGAGTCTGCCCCATAACATGTTGATTTGTGTTCTCTGTACTTGTTTGATGATACAACAAATAAATGTTCAAATACTGACACACTTCAGGATAGAAAAATGCCAGGGTATCTTTTGCTGAAAGATATAATCAATCTCAAAAACCATTATTACGAGCAGTAAGCATATTATTGCACAGAACATAATGAACTTCAATGAATTGAATTCCTTTTCAACCTACATTTCCACATTCTCAAATTTATTATTGTTAATAACTGCCACCTAGGGGACGTCCATGAAACCAAGCCACTATGCATACAAAATATAACTTTTAGCAATTGGATATTAATCTATATACACTTTAATCATATTTCATGCATTTTGTAAAAAACAACTCTAAAATTATAATAATTTTTACATTCTCAAAATTAACATCCACCTAATGGATTTCTACAAAACAAAGCTACTAAAATACGAAATATTACAACTATTGGTTATCAATCTATACACATTTGAAAAACAATTACAAAATTATTTGTATCTTTTATAACTGAAACACAGGCTTATTATATACCTGTGTCTATATAGGGTATATGAGCACAGACTTTCACATGACCCACCACTCTCCACTCTATCTAATAACACTGATACACTTAAACACATATATGTTGAAAAGCTAAATAATCACCAATATACATATTTCATGCTAAAACAGCAATCATCAGTTGGTCCAGATTATCATCTCTACACATATATACTATAAGTGCTCAGATATATATTAAGATAGACAATCTTCATACTTTAATTGACCAGCTTCAATCTACTCCACACTCCAATTCTTCAACCATCCATCCAACTGAAAATCTGATGATGGAATGCTCAAAGGCCACCCTAAGGCCGAGATTATTGTCACACCCATGTTGACCCAAGGTCAATCTGAACCCCACATGTACAGGACATAATCCATTTAATACATATGCAAGGATGGGCAGACATCTCTACAATGTAATAACTGAAACACAGGCTTATTATATACCTGTGTCTATATATGTAATATATAGGGTATATGAGCACAAACTTTCACATGACCCACCACTTCCCACTCTATATAATAACACTGATACACTTAAACACATATATGTTGAAAAGATAAATAATCACCAATATACGTAATGGTTCAAAAAATATTAAAATATTTTTAATAACAAAACAGGTTTGAATTTATAAAAAAGAAAATTTATTTAAAGCGGAACACTTTCAATACTGAATAGTATCATAATCATAGCATTATGTAATTAAAAGAAGTTGAAATCTAGATTTAAAATTACTTTTGAATATTAAATAATAGATTATCATAAAATTGAATTTTTAGGAGGAGATTTACTTACTAATGATGAAATTGGTTGCTATAAATGCCATTTGTTAGAAAGAAGGATGTTAGAGTTCTTTTTATTGATAGCATGATGATCTTGAGCGATTAACCACTCTCATCTTTCTATCATCTCTCTTGGAAAACACAATGTCAGTCATAGAGAGATCAAAGTTATAACCTGATTGCAACTTGTGATAGAAGAAAGCGGGAGAATATTTATTGCTTTCCTTGGCCTGGTTATACAGATATTTATGCTAGGCAAATCTTGTAGATAAGTTAGTTCAGGTTTCACCATAATAAGACTTCAAATAATTAAGCCCTTTGCACTTAATTTTGTACACAATTTAATGTAAAGCCTCTTTAGGTATTTTGTCTTTTGAATTATTTAATAATTTATTTAAAGATGGAGGCAAGTGAAAAACTAATATTGTATTTATTGGTACATATGTTTTTTTTTTAATTTGTGTGTGAATTTAGAAATATAAGGGAGACCAGACCACTTATCATGTTGAATGTTTGTAGGGTGCAAGATTTTACTATGAAAAAATTGCAATAATTACATTAGGTCTTTAGTGCATTTACTGATGTTTCTTCTCCGATCAACCTTGGATTTGCACAGCTTTAAGTTTCTATGGAAAATGCTATTTAGACCAGCATAGATGGAAGTATTAGACCTAGCAGGTATGGTGCCTCTTGCATTTAATCATTTAAAAATCATCCTATAGTCTAAAAACATTGTCCTGTCTGATAATATCTAAATCTAAAAATTTTATGTTGTGCAGAAGTTCATCTTGCTTCTTGATGGCCTAAGTTAGAGTGGTTGCAGATACTAATTCAATATAAATTTTACTAATAGTTTTTTCATTAGAATATATAAGAGTATTGTTCACATATCTGAAATATAAGACTGTATTTGGCAGACCCTCAAATTTTGGAAGAATCAAATTCTCAAATTTGGACAAGTACAAATTACAGACAACTCCACTGAATGAGAGTCCCATAGACCAGCCATGATTCATTCTATATATTTTGTAATTAATTGATTCAATTATTTCATCACTAATCCAATTTAATGTGTCTATAATAAAGTTTTTTCTCTCGATGTTATAACTGACTTGCTGCAAAAATCCTTCTATGATTTTAATAGATTCATAATGAGTGACAGACCCATACAATTCTTTGATGTCCAAAGAGACAATTTTGCAGCTATTATCGATTGTGAAATTTTGAATTTTTTTAATAAATTCATTTGAAGATTCTAAACTGTATGAACCAAAACCTAGTTATTTGCTTTCATTAACTTACTATTTTGTTAGATCTTTTTCTTTTTATCAAAAGCTTATGAAACTACAGCTTACAAAACTATACATATATGTCAATATTAATAACAACTTATAAACGAGTATGGACTTTTCTAACTATAAAAAAATAAAAGTGAAATAAATAGAAATTTAAAAGTAAATTTTGCAATAGCTAATCAGACCAATCATTGGAATCATAGATATATCCATATATTTTATAAGCTAGTTTATTTATTTTATATCTTGTACTGTTTAACTTCTTATGCAACAAAATTTTCTTTTTGAAAGAGTTTAATTATCTTGACCAATTGTGGCTTTTCTCCCCAATGAAAGTAAGTAATATTATAGTTTTTAGAGTGTCTTAGCATAAATTGGAATTTTCTGTCATTTAAGTTCAATATAAAAAAGTCTTTTTCAGGAACTCTGTATCTACAACAGAGACAATCTATATTAATTATAAGCCTGTTTAAAATAATTAACATAATGTCTGGCTGGCATCAGACCGTACTTGATTTGTTATTAATTGTATGATTTTCAATCAGTAATAAAATAATAATATTGCAAATACTGTAAATGATGAATTCTGCAACTTAGATTTACTTAGGGTTATGCTAATTAGTGCTTCGAACAGGATTATATTAAGTATAAAGAAGTTGCAATTTTAATGTACATATTAGTTTGATTCATAATCATGTCATATGTAAATGTATTAGCAATTTAATTTCATAATGTAATATATTAAAAATATTTTTTTTAGCTGTTGGAGAGAACAAATTAATCGAAAAAGTTGGAAAACTACAGTAAAAAATTGCTGATGAATAAAAGCGCAATAGTAAAAACTTGGAAATGTTTTAAAACAATTTATTTTCTGTAAAATATATATTAATAAATTTATTATAACAATTTTGTTTAAAAGTGTTTATTTATTTTATTCTAAACTTCTATTGTATTTTTATCTATAAATTTGGTATTCTGATGATATGTAAAATTATTAACAAATACTATACAAAAACTGGTACTTTGAGTTTTCAAGTAAACCAAGTATTTTTGATAAATCTACAGTTTTGGGTGACCCTAAATTTTTTTTATTAAAAAATGCCTGCTAGAAAATAGTATTTAATAATTGCATTTTATTTTTTATTACTGTTATTTTAAAAAAAGAAATCATTATGGAAAAATTAATTACAATATTTACAGTTTACTTTTTATCTTTCTTTTTTTATTATCTTATTAAGAGAAAAATGGAAATATATATATACAATATCTATATTATATTCATGTCGGTGGCTTGCAATCATATCAGGACCATTAGTGCATACTTTTTGGAAGGGTAGGATCCCGTATTTTTGAAAATAGTCCACTGCATCACATTCTGTGAGAGGAAGATTCCACATTTTTATCATTATAACAGTTTACAAAAAAAAACAGCTGACAAAAAGAAACAAGCTGATTTATACTAAAGTAAGACAATGTTAAGAACATCTTGTCATTTTCCACATTATAAATAAAAAAAATTGAATTCAAGCTTCTTAATAAAATTAATATATCTTTATTATTGTTATAAATTTACATTCCACCCCATTTACTATTGTTATAGATTTTATACTTTTTTGTGTGAAAGTCATACATAATTCCACTCCATATTTTATATTTTAGTTGTGTGAAAGTAGTATTTTTAATCCTGCAACACAGAGCAGGTATTAGACATGCTGCCCCTTTTCACATACATATTCAACCTGATGATAACTTTGTAAATCTTACAAAAATATCATGTACAAGATCTGTGTACATATTATTTTGATCAGATCACAAGATTACAAAATTATCAGTGGATTGATACAAATGTGAAAAAATACAGTGTGTCTAATACATGCTCTGTGTTGCAGTACTAATACCCAAGTAACTTCATTTTTTTTAAATTTAACAAGTGATTTATTAATTTTGTTTCAATTTAACAATTAACACATCTTGTGGTTGATTATAGGCCCCAAACTGTACATTTATCAAAAATATCAGGGTGCCTGCCATCTTGGTTTTTTGAAATCTCACAAGTACCCAAACATCTATATCATCTAAGTAAATAAAAAATAGGACACAAGATTTTATATACAGATGTGAGCTCATATACACTCATAGATAGTAAGTAACCTAGAGAATTTAAGACTTAATTCTAGCTTCCACATCACAATAAATCATAGCTGATGCTTTTTTCATCTCTCCCTCTACAAGAATTATCAATGTCTTTAACGGTAATACGTCTTATAGTCATTATTTTAAGTTTTATTTTTTTGTAGGTGACTAATCAGCATAAGATTTGTTTAGCTTGAAAACATTTCTGAGATAAAACGTACACAATAAATATGTAGGTGTTTGAACATTTTAGGTTCATCTGCATATATGGTCATTTGTTATTAATATAAAAGGATTTAGATTTTAGTCACCCCTTCTGTTGAAATGGTGACAGGTGGATTATTATACTAATCTCACAAAAATTTCCACCTATAAAATGTAAAAAGGCTTTATTCAAATCCTTCACTAAAGTAATAATAAATTAAATAGTACTCATATTGCTTTTTATAGGGAAAAACACTGAAATCATCAAATATAAGTGAAAGCCATTTTCAATATAACTGAATGCTTTAATTGCCACTGACAAGAGTGTTTAGCACAACAAATATGTTAGGATTATTTTAAAGTTTTAAATAATTCATCTGTGTATAAAATAGTCTTAATATTAACTTTAATTTATTATACTTGTTTATTTATGCAATGATTTTGAGTAATTAGTGTATTATAATTGCTTTTACACTCCTAAATAAAGTTGTGGATGCATTGCAGCTTATTGAGTAATCAGCATTCTTAAAATAATTAAATCATAATAATTAGTTATGAATATCAGGTACTGTAAAAATGTAATTATGCACAAGCCCTCTGGCATTCTTTGATTACTCTGGCTTGCATTGAGTGGCACTACTGTATGGATAGTTTTGCCTGTTTTAATAACAGTTATGAGCAAGCATAAGAAATGGTGACCATGTGATGTTTAGTAGTTTAACTTACTGTGTTATTTTTCTTTTTATAAATATGATCATCTTGACTACAGGAATCAAAAAAAAAATCATAAAGTTTAGTTTTTATAACTATTTGTAGATTAAATTTATGCAAAACGTCTTATTTTGCTTCTGAAAATGAAGACAGATGGCAGCACTAATACATTGCTTCAGCTGGGAAAATCAGCAATATTTAATAAGTTTCCTATACTTTTGCAAATTATTTAACGAGATTTATACTTAACTGTTTAAAGAATATTACTAAATTATCTAATTCTGCCCTACATATCTGATAATAGAGACAACATAAAAAATACTTTTGAATTCAAATCTTTAATTTCATTATATACTTCAAGCTATTAGATTGAATTAAAAGATATCTACTGTAGGTATTTATTAATTTTTTATACTTTTCTACATTGGAAAACTTATTAGGAAATAATTAGTTATTTTTAATATCTCAAAAAAACTCTGGTTATAAATCTGGTGAACCAACCAAATTGTACAAGAGTGTAAAATCTCAAATCAGCATGTATTAGGTTAGATTGATGTCTTTGTTAATGTCCTGGATTAATGCCACCTAAGAGACTATATTCTTTGATCACTTCAATTGACTCAATTGATACTTTTTTTAAAAATTTTTACTCTGCTAAGAATTGATCCAGGAGTCTTGAGTCTAAAAATTTTATCATTGTTATAAATAATAATGAAAATTATTAATAATTTGTTTCAGAAAATTGAATTTTTTCAACTTTCATAATCAACTAAATGCTTTATGACATTTAAGTTTACTTTTTCAAATTCAGTGCAAATTATGATAGATATGAATAATAGTAAAACCATGACGGATATCAATGACGATTATCAATTAAACAGGCAGATTAGTTTGGGATGAAAATAATGAGGTGATGATACATGAATAATGGTTAAGGCCCTTTCATAAATCAAGATTAAAACCATTAAGGGGAGAAAGCATTTCAAATTAGTATCTCATTAGCCACAAGGTAAAACTGCTTATGTTTTTATTACATTAGATTTCCAAAAAGCAGTAAAGATAACTATGATTGAAGGTTTGTTTTAAGTCATAAAAAAGTTGAATGTAATTGATGATTTATGACAGCTCAGACATCATTCAATTGCATCAGCTCAAAAAAATTTGTACTACAATATTTAACACATTAATATAGGAGGAGGATAGAAAATTATAGCCTAATATGAAGATAAGGATTAGTTGATGGAATGTCAAAGGTATTAAAACTGATCAACCACAATAGATGTATTATGAATTGGAAAGGATTAATAACATTTTTTTAATTTGATGGAAACAAAAAGATTGGAGACTACAATATAATGAATGGTCACACAGCTTTACTATTGAAAAAGAATAAAAAACATCAGCACGATGTGATCATATGAATACAGATAAGATATAATGAAGCATTGGCAGAATATGAGCTGTTAATTGAAATTATCTTGATAATTTATATGATAGTTTGCTATTCACAAATATCCATCCTCTGTATCACCAGATGAACATGAAGAATACTTTTTTAAGGGTTGGGATCAATTTGATAAAAATAGAAAATAAAAACACGACTAGTAAACTAAGGTTATATGAATTCCAAATGTTGAAGATAGAGTTGATGATGGAGTGATTGAAAAATATGTACTTGGAAGGGGAAATAACATAATTGACAATCAGAGATTTGGGCAATACAAATGATTTAATTATGAAAAATATAAGTGTAACATAAAAGAAAAGATATACATGGATGTTACCAAATGATGCCATTAAAACTCAATTAAATATAGTTAAAAGAAAATTAAAAAGAGCAGAGTTGATGTAGAAAAATATTGTTTATATTGTTAACATAACATTGAAATTACACAATATTGTAAAGAGTAATATTAAAAGACTTGATTTAGACAACATATTGGTTATTGATTATTAAAATATGTTTTTCAGTAACTAGGTGTAGTGATGTAGAAGGATAATGGTTAGTAATTGAACAATAAATCACAGAAGATTAAATAAAATTAGGTTTAACTAATTAATTATTAGTGAAAACAAAAGGATAAATGAAAAAAGAAGGGTCATCATGATTCCATAAAATATATATGAATTGAAGAAAGAAAGACGAGACTAAGAAAGAACAAACAAGGTTTATGCAATAAGCAACATATACTCAGCATTTGAAGAGAGAAGTAGATGTACTAATACTAGAAAAATAATTCAGATTATGAAAAAAATTTACAACCCAATTAGTTAAACTAAATTTATTTATAATAGAAGGCAGAACATGGGGACTATTGGCATGTCTAGATAAGACAGTTACTTAATGGAGGGATTTTATTAAGACATGCATAAAAGTAACAATTATATCATATACTGGACAAGAAACATGAATTGATCTATTAAGAAATGAAATAATGATGTTATATTTAAGAATTGGTAATGGTAAATCATCAGAATTAGATGAAGTATTGGCAGAATTAATTAAAAAGAGGAAACTTATAGATTGCAGATGTTGCCTTTGGACAGTGTAAGAAAGTGAAGCGGGACATGAATGCCAATACCAAAAATGAAACATCTTTATCAATGTAATAATTATAAAACAGTTTTGATCTTACATGCAATTAAGATGAAGAGAGTATAAGCAAAAGTGGAATAAGTTTTGATGCAGAAGTCAGTAGATTTCAAATCATGAGAAGAAAATGATCAAATAAACATTCTAAATATAATTTTTTATAAAGCTAGACAATTTTATCACTCACTCTACCTTATTTTATAAATACAGAATGTTTTTGATTTCGTATATTGTAACAAGCTTTAGATACTAATGTATGGGATACCCTAAATATTTGATATAACTATTATTTCCCTTATATAGGAGTTAAAAGGCCAGATGAGAATAACTCAGACAAACCCTGATTGTTTTTTAAGTAGATGAAAGTGTGAGATGACTTATTTAATACTATGTGGTAGAGGTGAAGTGAGAATTGCTATGTTGGGTTTCGGGGGGGGGGGGATTATGCACATATGCAAATGATGTAATTTTGATGGCAACAGCTGGGGAAAAATTAGAGGATCCTGGTAGTTAAATGACTAATAATTGAAAAAAAGTATGAACTAAGACTAAATACGATCAAAGCAATAAGATTAATATGGTTGTCAGTTTTTTATTATAAAAACTACTAATTCAAAAAAAGCACAAGTAAATCAACATAGAATGTTATGCAGAAGCATTTATTGATTATAAGATGAATACTTTGTAAATGTTTGACATGAATGAACAGAATCCATTATTAAGAAATTATTTGGAGAAAGGCTTTACTAAAATTTTTAAGGAATCCTTTTTTAAAAAAACAGATCATTCACACCCTCTCTCCAATCTTCAATATATACTTTTTACTAAAGGAATATAATACAAAATTATGAAGTATTAAAAATATAGTGGGAATTATCTATCATTCTTTATCAAATCTCATACAAAAAATTGTTTACATTTTCACAGAATCTGTTAGCAATGAATAATAATTATTATATAATAAAAATATATATTTCCAAACCTAGAGCTTTAAATTAATAAAACACTAATGACTAATCACTAAATTGCCATTCAAAAAAATCACTTAAATGACAACATTACTTGTTTTCACCAAAATAATAAGATTTGGATATACATATTACAATTTATTTTCTCTGCAGAAATATACTTATCTTTATTAAAGAAAATATATTTAAAAAATTTATAGCAATATTCTCAATTAATATAATCTTTACCAAATTGTTTTGTTTAAATTATTAAAAGTTATTTAATCACTAATTCTTTTATTAGAAAATTAACTTTTATATGGGGAAAATAGTTTTTAATAATATTCACTCTTTCTTTAAGTCTATTAAATCTAAAAACTTTATTAAGATCCAAAGTATCTCTCTCAACAAGAAATTTAAGATTAGAATCAAAGCCATTGAATGCAATAAAAAATTCTTCAATTTATCTTTATGAATAACAATAATTATTAACATATCTGGCAAATAACTTAAGAAAAATCCACATTTTGAATAATCACACTACTTTCCAAAAATTAGTATAAATAAAACACATTAAGGTAGAGATAATAAATCTAATAGACCAACAATATTTAATTTTATAAAACTTATAATATCTAAAATACATTAAATTCTCTGACAATAAAAACAGCAATTATGAACAACATTTATTTTAGCTACAGACAAATACTCTTTCTATTTTAAAACAGAAACAACTACATCTGTATTTTTTACTCTATTAAAACAGATTAATACACAGTTTCAATATTAAGGCTACCAAATACAATTTTTTATTAAAACTAAAACCATTAATTCTACCCAAAGTTTCCAACACCCAAGACAGAATATTCACTAACTCAACCATAAACTTTTAAAAACATAATCACAAATTTAGAAGTTCTGACAACTATCTTCTCCTGTAAAATGAAAAATGATCATCAATAAAAAAAATTATGGGATTTTTAAAAAAAACTTTAGATTCAATATAAATACTAGGAAAATAATGTGTGTAATTTGCTCTATAAAAAATTTTAAATTTTTTCATTATAAATAAAACCAATACTGAATTTCTGTTGAGAAGGAAATTACGTGTGCATTTGTGCAGACATAGCTTTTGATAAAATTATACTAACAAAAAATAGTTTTATATTATCACCTTCACTTATCTATATTTTTCTTTGTAAATTATTAAATATTTCTTAATAAATATTTAACATGTACATATTTTTATTTACATATAATAGCTTTTTAGCAGAAAATTAGTCAACTGAAAATTTTATTGACATTAAACAAAACTGCCTATTGTCCAAAATTTTCATGTTTTTGATTTTTTAGTGACTGAAAGTTGATATTTTTTTAAAGAATATTTTCATTACTTCAAAATAAGTTTCATCAAAACTGTCTTTAAGCTAAAGAATGAATGAAAAATTCTTTTATATTAAAAATATATTTTTGTCAAGGCTAAAATGAAGTGTTTGGTTATAAAAGTTTATTTCTGTTAATACTCTCTTTTCTTATTTATAAAGTTGATAATATATGACCTAGATTATTTCCATGTTTTTAACTTATATTTTTAACAAAATTTTTAAAAACAAAAATATAATGAAGAAATAGTTTTTACATTAAAAAACCAGAAATGAAACCAATGTCTCATTTCCTAAATGGATGATGTGGTTGTGTTTCTCTCATCTCAGGATGAATTCACTGGACTTGAGGAACTCATAGACCAGTTTGCATGTGAATTTGGCCTGGGAGTTAATGGAGAGAAGTTGACAATGTGGTCCATCCTGACAGGGAAGCAAATATCTGGTAAACTAAAAGCTCTTTCACTGAAATTTCTGGGTTTTAGTATTGCTTTTTCTCAAGCAGCCATGAGAAAAGAACTTGAAAATTCATTACTTTTAAGATTGAAAACATTAATTCACTATCTAAAATTTATTTATCCCTGTTTGGAAAAGTTGCACTTCTCAATTCTATGATTTTACCAAAAATTATTTATTATTTAGCTGGTTTTTCACCAACAATTTGTTTCATCCGCAAGATTGAATCTCTATGCAGAAAGCTGTTCTGGGTAGAGAAGACACCCACAATAAGTCTTAATATTTTGCAAAAACCAAGACATCTCAATGGATTAGGACTGCACTTGATAAAAAATTTTCTGATACAGAGGACTTACAATGTCCTTGTTAAAATTTTCAAAGACAACTCAAACATAGAAAGTCCCATAGCCTTAGAAAAAATAATCCCACTGATTGTCCAACCCCTCATAAAAGAAATATCTGGATGCAACAATAATTAACTATTGTCTTCAATAGCATCAAAAGCTCTAGCTCCATGTTTGATGAAAAAATATCCTACTGGAGTTCTTATCAATTCGTTCATTCTGGTAAATCTAGGACAGAGAATCTTCCCCCAGTTGGAATCCCTCATCTCATAAGGCTGACCAAGTTCCTGAAATTGAAACCAAAGTTTGTGGATTTTTTGGTTAAGATTAATCCTGGAGCCTGGCCTACTGGGATGTTTCTTTGTAACCAGAGGGGACATAATATTGATACTATATGTACTCTTTGTAGAAGATTTGATGAGTCCATTGAACACATACTCTGTCAATGTGAATGAATGGATTCGGTTACGGAATATCATCCTACAGAGGATTACAGGGTATAACTCTACAAATATCCACCTTAGTGATGCATTCAAAAATGGAAATTTTGGCTCCATCCACCTGGCCACTTTCATAAATGTTGTCATACGGAAGATTAGATGTAAGGCATTATTTGATAAAGAGTCAGCCGGTTCCATTGAAGACCTTTCCTAAAGTTACTATATAAAGCTAAAGAAAGTGATCTAAGAACCTGCCTGCCTAGCCTCACCAAGCAAGCATGGAGTCAATTAAATATTTAGCAATAGCCATGTGCATAATTTATTCATGACACAAACTTTATATGCCATGGGATTTATATACCAACTTAGACCATGCCTGATAAGTAACATAACATAAAATTTTACTTATAATCTTATACTCATCATCTAATTTAATAACAACTCAGTCTTTAATCTGTCTTGATGTAATCCACACTCATGTCACAATTATAACTAATGGTTTTTTGGTTTACAATGATAAGGTATTTGCATAATGAATGTTTAGTTTTCAAATATGATGTCATACTATGGATTAAATGAGTTTTTAATCATTAAAAATGTGAGATGTTGAAAGTTACTCACTTCATATTATCACTTGTTAATATATATTGCTCATCACATATTCAATTTAATACATGCTATTTGTTCAAACATGATTTCACAATTTATTTTATACAATGCTCTGGTATTCAATCTTATTATTAGTCCACTGCTTATTTAATATGTTTAATTCTTCGTGATTCATACTTACAAGACTAATCACCCCTAATTTTAAACAAGAACTCTAAATTACACTGTATATTTAACTTTTTGTGCAAATAAAGGTTATTTTGAAAAATAAAATAAAATGGTTAAAAAATTAAAACTTTCTCTCTAAAATCAACAATGTATAAGTAGAGCAAACTATCTTCATTAACCATCATTTAATAAATAACATTATTGGCTTTCAATCTATCTTTTGAGAAATTCTAATGACTAAAAGCACATTTATCTTTAATAATTAATTTATTAATTAAAATGATTTGTAAAGCCACATTGTTACCCAGCAGGATTTTTAGGGTCATTAATAAAATGCTAAAAGTCAATTGCTATATATATATATTTCAAAAAGTATAAACAAAACACTTTTGCTTAATTTTTTTTAAATGAATAGCATTAATCTTAAACTTGATAAACTATGCATAAAATCTCCATTAGGTTTTTTATTGAAATTTAGTGCAAAAAAAAATTATTGTTAACAATTCTATCTAATTTTTTCAACAACTATTTAAACTTATTGCAATAATTATTGTTTTGAACAAAATGACTACTTTGTCTAAAGCAATTTAAAAATAAATTTATATTTGCATAAATAAATTTTATTTTCAAAAATTAATTGAATTACCTTGCTATTCATATAAAAAAAATTTTAATTTTAAAACCAAACCTGTTTTGAATATAATTGCAATCCAATATATGAGATTAATTTATTTATGTTTGAGATGAATGTTGCTGATTTCAAAATTTTAAAAAAAGGTCCTATATTTGTAACTTTTGGTAATAAAAATGTCACCATTGAATTTGTAGTATCTACTGAAGCTTCTAAAGTTTCTTCTAAAAACGAAGTTGCTTTACAAGTTATTTTAAATACAGAATTAGTTATTAAAAATAAGTTTGCTTTTGCTTCTGGCTAAACAGATTTTTATGAAAGTAGTTTATAGGTCAATGATGTTATTTCCTAAAGAAGATAAAGAAATTCATTTTGCATTGTTAGATAACCCTTATTTTACAGATCCAGTAAATTAATTAATAAAAAGTATCATGTTTTAAACAATGAGCCTGAAAAGAAAACAAAATCTAAATTAATTAATATTATGAAAGTAAGGAGAAAATTGAAATTTTCTAATAGAGAACCTTACTTGCACTGTTATCATAGTGAAAAAATTGAACCTGAAGTTTACTTAAGTTTTAAGTTCCATAAAGATATTGTCTCATTAAACATATTTTTGGTTTTACAGTAGAGAAGAAAATGGCTGGCTGAATTTTTATTTTCTTTTTATTTTAAAGTTAGTACTATTGATAGCTATTATTCTATGTCTTTTTAGTGTTTTAATAGAATTAATGACTTTAGTATTAATAAAAATTGTGTAGTTGGTAGCCTTCACATTAAAAATATGTTTTAATATGTTGATAGATTAAAAGCATTGATGTATTAATTTCTGTTTTAAAGAAGAAAGTATTTTCTGCTGCTAAAATTAATATTATTCATAATTTTCTAAAATTACAAGAGAATCTCATGTATTTTATATATAACATTGTTTTATACAATTAAAGAAGATTGGTTTAGGGATAAACCTTTTTACCATTAATATGCTCATGTATATTAAGATTTCAGAAAATAATCCGATTAGTCATAATTGTGGGTTTTTTAAAATTATTTAAGAATCATGTTGATTTCTATTTGTTATTAATGATATAAATAAAATGAAAGACAAAGGGCTTTTTATTGGATTGAATGGCTTTAATTATATTAAATTTATTATTGAGAAGAATTAATGGTTGTTGGAAAATGCAATATGCCATAATTCAAGACATGGCCATGAATCGTGTGCACTGAGCGAAATGACACCAAGCAAAAAAATTAAAAAGTGTGGCATACAGCCATAATCCTAATGCCATAAATAAGAAGAAACCCTGCTTCTCCTAATGAAGAAATTAGAAATATCTTACATATATTTACATAAACTTATTGCATTTATATATATATATATATATATATATACACATGGCCACTCATGCAAATCTTAATACTATGAATACGAGGCAATATGTCAGCCTCAAAAGTGCTAAGATTCAGTAAATATGTAGTTATATAGCTTTTCCTATGATTGTGTAAGTGCATATATTTGTAAATAGTGTTTATTCCATTTTATAATATTAAAGACAAAAATTAAAGAAATATGATTGAGTCTGATAGTTATCAACCATTTACCTATAAAGAGGTTTAATTGACATGTGTGTTATAGAAATAAAAATTAAATAATATTGAAAGTAATATTTTGATTTAAAAAAACAATTTGGTAATAATTATATTTGCTTTAGAATGTCCTCATTATTTTTTATTTAAATCAATTTATAAATTGGCTTTTAAAATATCAGTTTGTTGGAATATAGGAGGAAATAGTTAAAAATAGGTATTTTACTTCAATCTTAAAAATTAATGAACATATATTATTCATCATTTGATGATGCAGAGATTGTCATCTAATGAAACAAAAGAAGAGATTATGAGATACTTTTGATTCATTATTATAGATCTGAAGCCAACAATATGATAACTTCTTTTAAGATTAGTGGTGATTGAAAATTATTTTTGAAATGTGGATAGTTGTGCATATGTGTGTTTATGTGCTTGTTTTTGATTGTAGTTTTTACTTGAGAAGGTATATTTGTTTAATAGGTGAAAGAATGGTTGTGATAAAAAAAAAATTGTAAGTTGTAATTTTGTTAGTATTTTTATTGCTATTTCTTTCACCAATAGCCTTCCTTTTAATAACTTGTTTAATGCAATGACATATCCAGTGGCGTTCTTCTTATCAATAATAGACTGTTCAATGTACAGTTTATACACATGTGGATTTGTTAAGTTTATTGTAATCCTGCTTCACTAGCAAAAAACAAATTGAAGATTTATTACCATATTTATTTGTATTGTCTACACACTCTTGTGGAATATATTCTTACATATAGTCTATGGTTTATATATATATATATTGTAATGGTAGCTTACAATCCTATCTAAACCAGCCTATATTTGTCCACACCACCAAACCAAGCCTATTCAAAGCATAAGCTTAACTAATAAGTGATCAGATATCCACTATCCTTTCTTTTAAGCACACACACATATATATATATGACAAATGTTTTTTTGTTAAATATCAAATTAGATAAATGTTACAATGAATTAATTTTCCTTACTTAATGAGAAATAAAAACCCATTTAAAGAAATCATTTAAATATATACTAACAATAGACTAATAATCAATGTATTGCACATCATGAATTAAGACAGATATTGAGTAAGCATAGTGATGACCCAATGTCAAGTCAATCACCAAGCAACCAAGGATGGAAAATAAAATTAGAATTCTTTTACATAACTTTATTATTTTTTTTATTAACTACAACCAAGATAACTTGCACAAACTTAATTGACAAAATTTGTCCATAGATCATGTGGAGGTGTTACCTTGAAGATCACAAGATTAGACTAATACATCTTCGGGATAATACATCATAGCAAGAAAAATACTAAAGAAGACATGTGTTAGAGATATCAGATGGTGCCATGTTTGTCATTCCTGGAACAAAAAAAAATTACATAAATAAATAATAATCGACTAACATTTTTTTAAAATATAAAATGACTAAAAATCTTTTAAAATAATTACACAAACATTTCTGTATAAAAATAAAAGAAATTATTTTTAAATATAACAGACAATAAATAACACTTTTCCCGATGTACAGTGAACCTGTCTTAAAGTGCAAATGGGGATATGAAAAATGTGTTTCAAGCTATTATTTAAAACAAGAAATAATGGAATATTTTTTAGTGAAAATAAGGATAATTTCTATAAAAAAATTACAAAAGTAAAAAAATATATCAGATATATGTAAGATATGAAGTGAATTTTATCAAAATGGATAATAATTTTTATAAAAAATTAGAAAAGTAAACAAATATATCGGATATATGTAAGATTAAGTGAATTTTATCAAAATGTATAATTTCTTTAAAGAAATCACAAAAGTAAAAAAATATATTGGATATATGTAAGATATGAAGTGAATTTTATCAAAATGTAAGAAACAATAAAGATAATTTTTATAAAAAATTACAAAAGAAAAAAAAAATCGGATATTTGTAAGATATGAAGTGAATTTTATCAAAATGTAAGGAACAAAATGAAAATTACTTAAAAAGATAATTTCTATAAAAATTACAAAAGTAAAACAATATATTGGACATATGTAAGATATGAAATAAATTTTATCAAAATGTAAGACAAAATGAAAATTACTTACAAATAGCGGCCTCTTGCAATTCTTGGCTTTTATACCTTTTCCAACAATCGCCATTTTGGTAAAAAAAAAATTCTAAATTACCCGTAAATGTAACTAATAATAAGGTCATAAAAACTCACAAATTTACACAATCACAGTAAACTGTAAGCAAAAAAACCACTGGAAAATAGCAATATAGTAACAATATAAGTACAAAATAGCAATCAAAATCTCAATATGGCCACCCAAAAAATCTCTGTGCTGACACAGATAAGGCATTAGCACAAAAGACAGAGAAATGACAAAAAATCATATAGGTCTCTTGTCCTTTGAACTGTCACAGGTCACCATGTAAAGATCTTGGCCATTCCCATGGATTAATTATGCCAGTGTCTTAGTTGCCATGACATTGTTCATCTAATCTTCAATGAAACCTTACCAGCAGAAAATATGTTAAGGTTAATATGTGTAATGGTCAGAAAACATGTGAATCATTAACATAGTGTAGAATTCGACCACCACACAGAACTGCAGCACCATCTAGATAGCGAAGCTACCCATAGGACTGAGTTCGAACATAGGTTATCGGTTCCACAATACAATCTATGAAACAACGCATCTGATGCAACATTAGTAAATATTTCTTTAGGCAAGGTGATCAGGGTATGCAAGAGATTCATGATTTTATTTCGAGTTAGCTAATAATAACATTAATATTAATTAAATATTTATATTTACAAAATCGAGGAAACATTATATAGAATGGGTATCGAATAAATAAAACGTAACTGCAGACGTATAGTTTGAAATTATTTATTGAAACATTTTAATAATAAATCATTTACTAATAATATTTGGTAATATTTAAATTGAGTAACGGAATTTTCCGATACTTTTATTCAAGAAATACATTTATTTATTTAGTAACATTTATATGAAATCATTTTATCAATAATACTTTTATTTAAGATCTCAGTAGCAGTATTTTCGATACTGTTATGTTTACAAAGAGAAATACATTTATTTGAGGACATGATCTAGCTACCTAAAATTCTCGAGCAAGTATTTCTAAGGCATGCCTTTAGGGATTTATACTTTTGCAATGCAAGAGTCTAAAGTAAGATTTATAAGAGTAGCGGCAGACATATATTTATTTAATTAAAGATATTTACTAATAACTAAGGGCTAACATTTATTTGAGAGTGAATTATGAAGCTAATGCAGGGACGGAGTGATACATAGAATAAAGTTAATTAAAGAAACACATCATACGTTTTAGAAAGGCGATATGGAATGGCAGTATATTGAAACTGCAAAGCCGTGAATGAGTTTATAAGAATGATGGGCTGGCATTTGCCATCGGCCCAAAGAGGTAAGGTGTCACATAAGCATAACCAGTGACAAGCGGTTCGTGCCATGATTGCCTGCTGGCTGCGTGACTTTTGTCAAGTCCTACGGGACATTCATTTGTCAGCTTGTGTAGGATGACTAGGGTTAATTTCAACCCTATAGAATCTGGAATATTCAAGGCTTGTAATGGGTCATCGCATATCTAAAACGTAACACATGTATAATGTATAGACGATTCTGGTAAGATTTAAATATATTTTCTAACTCGGCCCTACATTATCAACATTTAATAAAGAATGTTGGTGACTCTCAAAGAAATGCAATTTTATGGAATTATTAATTAAGATTTAATAAATATAAAACATACATAAACTGGGTGATTATTACAACTAATATGCCAGCCATTTGCTAAGCAGTAGACCCCTGCATTACAATAAATGAAGTATTGAGTGCGTGCCGATTTATATGAAAATATTAAGTTATTTATGAAAGTAAATATTAATGAAAATTTGACCATGCATCCATTGTTTCAAGCGATCATAGATTTATACTTAGAAAATTATGAGCATGCAATAATTATATAATAGAATGTAGATTTTAGAAATACACACCCAAGAAAGTTAGAGTTAGGCAGGCTAGATTATTAAAGAACTTTACATTAAAAAAATTTAATAATTAATTTTAGTTTTACAAACAAGAATTTACAGTTTATAAGTTAGATAAAGAATGAATAAGCTATAGCGGGATATTAGTAGAGTACTCTAGAGAATTTGGACACAGGTACCTGTTTATGAGAAGTTTTCCGATTCTGTGATCAGTAGCAAATTGTTCAGGATTCTAGCATTAGCAGTTCTTTACAGCATTTAGATGATTCGTGTAATTTAACAGCAGCAGCTTTCAAATTATTTTAGGCAGCAGATCTTCATGGTTGAATTTATGAAGAGCAATGGAAGGTTTGGCATCCAATAGGCCATCTCCGGGTGGAGAAGAGTCTGGGCGCTTTTACTCGATCATACCATGGCAGGTAAAATTAATTTAATATCTTGGAGACTCTCAACTGATTGAGAGCACAGCTAAAGTTAAAGTGCAAGTTTCTAGTAAGTCTCAAAATGGCCTCTTTTCTTATATCTTATCTTTTACATTTTTGTCATAGTTTATTTTTGGATTCCACTTAATCTGCCCTGAGGATAATCAATGCATTTTTGTTAATTTTAATTATCGAGAAAGCTGCCGTTCTATTGTTTACATTTAGATTTTACATTTAATTTTTATAATTACATTTTAGGGAATTTTTCTTTTTAATTAATCTATTATCTCTCACTGACCGATGCTTTTAAAATTTCAAAGACAAAAAGGGAACATACGATTATTTTTACTTTTAATTAAATATTACAATCTATTTCTAAAATTATTACTAAATGAAATTTAAACAAAGCAATAAATAACGGATTTTATAATTCAAAATAAATAGCCGAAATTATATATCTTTATATAAATAAATAAATAATACAAAAATAATATTTTTATATAACTAAAAGAAGAAATCTAAATTATATCATTTATCTTTATTTATTGCCTTAAATTTGAGATCGAAATGTGTGCATGTTTATGGTGAATTCTACATATATCTATACATTTTTAATATTGCTACACACACAATTTGATACCAAAAAGTTTAAATTTGGGTAGGATAGACCGGTGAGTGAGAGACGATAGAAAAAGGTGAAACTTAAGATTCGAATACGAATCTTACTGTTTCATTTTCCCGTACTTCCCGTGAACAATTAAGGAAGAACAAAGGAGGCAAGGAAAAAGAAAAAAATTTTTGCTACATCACATAATTTAAATACGAAAAAAAAATTTTTTTTTTTTACAGATATATAGAAATATAAAAAGCAGAGATTACATGAAGCAATGAATATTTTATATACCCGGATCCAGAATTTATAGTTTAATTTAAAATGGCCTAATTTGGCCGTGTCTGGTTAGAAATCATATAGTAATATTAGTTAAACTGATCATATATAAAATTTCTTAGAGTAATATTAGTTAAGATAATATATATAAAAAAAATTCTTAAGAGTAATAGTAATTAAGACAATAATATATATATATATAACAAAAAAATTTCTATCTAAAGCCCTATTTGACTAATGTAAATTCCATTCAACCAAATTCATTTTACCAAATTCGTTTTAATATTCTTATATACATTTAATAACCATCCTAAGAGTCTAAAATATTTTTACAACCCCGGGTCAGGTGGATAATATCGATCTCTCATCGTCGATGACTGTGGCCTTGGGTTTTCTAATTTTTGCCTTCTATCAGGTGGTTCTTTGGCCCAATGTTCAAAATCCAATGTAGTAAGAAACTCAATCATTTCTTCTATGTCTTTTATTCGACTGCCTGTCATTAATGGTTGGATGGTTAGCGGCATGTTACATCGGATAGTTCTATATTTCCATTTCCCCATATTCCACCAGTCTTTAGCCGAGCCTTGTAGATGGTAACTGGCCATAGCTATCCATAAATCTGGTCCTTTCTTATGAAATTGGGAGAACTTTTGTAAACTCTCTAAGTGGGTTTGAGGGTTTTCCTCTATCTTTCCTTTAATAAAGATTTTAAAGTGGATCCTCTTTGCTAAGTAGCTCTGGTGTCCATTGTCCATTTTCATGATTTTTTTCATGACCTTTGGTCCTTCTATATTTTTTTTATCCCTGTCCATGCTTGTCTCCTCTTTAATGCTGACTTCATTCTCCGGTTCTTGTGGGCCTTCATTTGCTGGAATGAGGTCTCTTTGCTCTTCACACTTATTTACATTTATTACACTATCTGTCTGCTCTTCTATGATCATAGGTTCATCAGATCTTTCTAACTTCCTTTCATTTTCCATATCTTTAATTTCTTCTTCCTTTTTACTAACTCCGGATATGCTTCTTTCCTTTTCAATGCTGTCTTCATTCAATGGTTCCTGTGGGCCTTCATTTGTTGTAATGAGGTTTCTTTGCTCTTCACACTTATCTACATTTATTACACTATCTGTCTGCTCTTCTATTATCATAGGTTCGTCAGATCTTCCTAACTTCTCTTCATTTTCCAAATCTTTAGCCTCTTCCTTTTTATTGACTTGGGTTATTCTATATTCCTCTGCACTCATTCCTAACTCTCTCAAGACAGATTTTTGAATTTCCTGATACTTCTTAGCTCTTATCTTTTCTTCTTCCTGTCTCTTTTTTGATTCTTCATCTCTTCTTCTCGCTTCCTCCTCATAAATTTTCCTCATTTCTTCCCTATTCTGTCTAAGTATTTCAAGCAACTTTAAATTAAAGTCCATTAACCCTCCATAAGCTTTAGATAAATCTACTTGCTCTATATTAATATTTTCTGCTTTCATTTTCTTAATATTATTTATTTATTGTATATTACTAGCATTAGACTATTCCTCACCGGTATCTTGGTCCTATCACACTCTTTCACTGCCCTCACCTACTCTACATTGCCCTATATTTATATTTTCTATATTGCTGCGTTTAACATATATATTATAGTAAACTACTGCTAATGCGTATTATAAGCCACTGCTGTCTATATATATATAATAGCACTTTAATAAAATATTTATTGTTAACATATATAACAAGCCTCTGTTGTCTATGATATATATAATGGTGCTTTAATAAAATATTTACTGCTACTTGCTTTCTCATTTAGCGACTGATTACTTTTTTTTTTTTGACATATATATAAAAAAAAATATTTCATTAGATCCGAGTATTTTTGTTCCTTCTTAAATTACACACCCATCCCTGCTTTCCTTAAATTTGTTATTATGTCTACCATCCTTTCATTCACTCGACCCACATTATTTAACTCGATTTATTTTTTTCATTATTTTTATCAAAACAAACTCGTATATATATATAGAATAATTAGCTAACTCGGTAACAAACGCTAAAAGAAATTTATATGCATTATATTTTTGCTCAGGGTATATATGGGTTTTATAATCGAAGCCTCCACGTTTGTTGGCGCCAAATGCTAAAAAAAAAATTATACTATGTAACGGTCAGAAAACGTGTGAATCGTTAACATAGTGTAGAATTCGACCACCACACAGAACTGCAGCATCATCTAGATAGCGAAGCTACCCATAGGACTCAGTTCGAACATAGTTTATCAGTTCCACAATACAATCTATGAAACAACACATCTGATGCAACATTAGTAAATATTTCTTTAAGCACGGTGATCAGGGTATGCAAGAGATTCATGATTTTATTTCGAGTTAGCTAATAATAACATTAATATTAATTAAACATTTATATTTACAAAATCGAGGAAATATTATATAGAATGGGTATCGAATAAATAAAACATAACTGCAGACGTATAGTTTGAAATTATTTATTGAAACATTTTAATAATAAATCATTTACTAATAATATTTGGTAATATTTAAATTGAGTAACGGAATTTTCCGATACTTTTATTCAAGAAATACATTTATTTATTTAGTAACATTTATATGAAATCATTTTATCAATAATACTTTTATTTAAGATCTCAGTAGCGGTATTTTCGATACTGTTATGTTTACAAAGAGAAATACATTTATTTGAAGACGTGATCTAGCTACCTAAAATTCTCAAGCAAGTATTTCTAAGGCATGCCTTTAGGGATTTATACTTTTGCAATGCAAGAGTCTAAAGTAAGATTTATAAGAGTAGTGGTGGACATATATTTATTTAATTAATGATATTTACTAATAACTAAGTGCTAACATTTATTTGAGAGTGAATTATGAAGCTAGTGCAGGGACAGAGTGATACATAGAATAAAGTTAATTAAAGAAACACGTGGTACATTTTAGAAAGGCGATATGGAATGGCAGTATATTGAAACTGCAAAGCCGTGAATGAGTTTATAAGAACGATGGGCTGGCATTTGCCATCGGCCCAAAGAGGTAAGGTGTCACATAAGCATAACAAGAGACAAGCGGTTCATGCCGCGATTGCCTGCTGGCTGCGTGACTTTCATCAAGTCCTACGGGACATTCATTTGTCAGCTTGTGTAGGACAACTAGGGTTAATTTCAACCCTATAGAATCTGGAATATTCAAGGCTTGTAATGGGTCATCGCATCTCTAAAATGTAACACATGTATAATGTATAGACGATTCTGGTAAGATTTAAATATATTTTCTAACTCGGCCCTACATTATCAACATTTAATAAAGAACGTTGGCGACTCTCAAAGAAATGCAATTTTATGGAATTATTAATTAAGATTTAATAAATATAAAACATATATAAACTGGGTGATTATTACAACTAATACGCCAGCCATTTGCTAAGCAGTAGACCCCTGCATTACAATAAATGAAGCATTGAGTGCGTGTCGATTTATATGAAAATATTAAGTTATTTATGAAAGTAAATATTAATGAAAATTTGACCATGCATCCATTGTTTCAAGCGATCATAGATTTATACTTAGAAAATTATGAGCATGCGATAATTATATAATAGAATGTAGATTTTAGAAATACACACCCAAGAAAGTTAGAGTTAGGCAGGCTAGATTATTAAAGAACTTTACATTAAAAAAATTTAATAATTAATTTTAGTTTTACAAACGAGAATTTACAGTTTATAGTTTATAAGTTAGATAAAGAATGAATAAGCTATAGCGGGATATTAGTAGAGTACTCTAGAGAATTTGGACACAGGTACCTGTTTATGAGAAGTTTTCCGATTCTGTGATCAGTAGCAAATTGTTCAGGATTCTAGCATTAGCAGTTCTTTACAGCATTTAGATGATTCGTGTAATTTAACAGCAGCAGCTTTCAAATTATTTTAGGCAGCAGATCTTCATGGTTGAATTTATGAAGAGCAATGGAAGGTTTGGCATCCGATAGGCCATCTCCGGGTGGAGAAGAGTCTGGGCGCTTTTACTCGATCATACCATGGCAGGTAAAATTAATTTAATATCTTGGAGACTCTCAACTGATTGAGAGCACAGCTAAAGTTAAAGTGCAAGTTTCTAGTAAGTCTCAAAATGGCCTCTTTTCTTATATCTTATCTTTCACATTTTTGTCATAGTTTATTTTTGGATTCCACTTAATCTGCCCTGAGGATAATCAATGCATTTTTGTTAATTTTAATTATCAAGAAAGCTGCCGTTCTATTGTTTATGTTTAGATTTTACATTTAATTTTTATAATTACATTTTAGGGAATTTTTCTTTTTAATTAATCTATTATCTCTCACTGACCGATGCTTTTAAAATTTCAAAGACAAAAAGGGAACATACGATTATTTTTACTTTTAATTAAATATTACAGTCTATTTCTAAAATTATTACTAAATGAAATTTAAACAAAGCAATAAATAACGGATTTTATAATTCAAAATAAATAGCTGAATTTATATATCTTTATATAAATAAATAAATAATACAAAAATAATATTTTTATATAACTAAAAGAAGAAATCTAAATTATATCATTTATCTTTATTTATTGCCTTACATTTGAGATCGAAATGTGTGTGTGTTTATGGTGAATTCTACATATATCTATACATTATTAATATTACTACACACACAATTCGATACCAAAAAGTTTAAATTTGGGTAGGATAGACCGGTGAGTGAGAGATGATAGAAAAAGGTGAAACTTAAGATTCAAATACGAATCTTACTGTTTCATATGTCATATCAAGAAAAATACTAAAGTACCCAACAGGCAGTTACGGCAATGTCGAAGGAAATAGAAAAGCTAGTATACCAACCACCATAAGCTATGCTTGGTATAAAAGCAAACCCAGTTCATTTCTGTCATCTTTTATTTTTTACAATAATGTGTTAACCATAGAAAGCCAACAACCTGAGATCGACTGTTGGAATGCAGAGGAAAATGGATGACTCATTTGAATACTCTGAATTATCCATATAAATTTCTTAGCACAAAATCATAAGAAATTAAAGCCAATGTTTGAATTAAGAGGTTTTATAGATTCATGCAGTTTAATAAAATTTGTGAATTGTTTTTAAATTGATATTAAAAAACCCGCACTATTATGCAAACATGAACAAAGAAGGAATAGAACATTGCCAGCATTTGAACAAAATGATGAAGTAATATTTTTTCTTGTAAGACATTAAATGCCAAATCACAAATAAAGAAAAATTAAGACTTATAAACCACTGTGCAATGTAGTCTGGCTAAATCAACAAGTGGTATAGGACTGAAGGGCCACTATCCCAACCCTTGAAGTTCAATGAATTAACCTACTTGTTCTTGTAATGTCTAAAGAGGTCCCACTAAATGTAAACATGGATCAAAAAGAAAAGTAATTGTAGGGAATGGATATGACTATTTCAAGCATGTTGCATAGGAATTCCAATGAGTAATAGATGTGAACCAAGGAGAGCGATCCAAAAAAGAGATAGACTGTATCCATGAAGGACATTATCGCCAATCTCATGAACATTAATCAAAATAATTTAATCAAAGTTATCATGTATTCTTATTATTTATATATTTGTAAAAAAAAAAAATTATTTTCTTTCCATACTTGGAAACTTCAGTGTCTATAATTTGAAAAAGTTTATTAAAAGTCAAAGCAGTAAAATGAGGGGGAGGGGAATCATTAAGTCAGATAATTGTTTTTTGCTAAATAAAGTTTATACAACAGCTTTCCTTTCTATAGTGACATGACATTGATCATCATGACATATTATGTCTATTTAATATAGAAATATTATTTATATATTTTATAGTTTCCATCATGTCATGAGATAAGGTAAGACGTTTAAGACTATTCCATGTTAAGTACATACACTTATTACAAGACAGAGTTCATTAAGTACATTCACTTAATACAAGACAGAGTTCATGTTTTTTTTGTTTGTTGATAACTAATAATCGTTTGTTTATTTTTTCAGTATAAATGACTAATATTCGTGTGCAGATGTATGTTCTTTCCTATCTTCCTTAGGGAAACATACATATGTAGGGGGGGTACCAGAAAGATGGAACATCACAAACTTGAATTGGACAACAAGGCTACTACAGATATACCTGTATAATATTGTAGATTAGCTAGTTAGCTTTGCAGTCGACTTAATAATGAACTTATTTTATTTATAATTTTTATTTGTTTTATAAATAATTGATGCCATTTATAAATAATTGGTGCCATGTCATGTATTTCTACCATTAGGTATGGGTTTGGAACCGTGAATATTTTCAATTGTTGATATGGTAAAAATCCATCCTTGACACTAGCAATTATACTGTTTTATCTTGTTAAAAAGTATTGATATTTTTTTTACTTTGTTTTGATATTTAATAAATATTGTCAGATTTATTTACATTAAATTGGTATCTAGTTTATGAAAATTATCTGTGCATTTACTTATCAATTGATAACCAAGGATATACATACACATACCTTACTTTATATATTATAATATAGAAATATGTTTTGATAAATGATTAAATTAATTTAACCTAGATAGAAGGGCAGCAGATGCTATCCTATATAGTTCATCTTTGAAGAGAGTTGATGGCAGATTCCTCCTTGAGTTCAAATACTGAGGCATAATGGAGCCCAAAGGAGCAGTGAGATATGGATGAATTAGCCCAAATTGTATCTAAATTTAATGTGTAAATACAGAGTTAGCCCATTGGAGGTATATACAATCATAGGTTATGTAATTCATTGCATCATTGACACCATCCTACCAGAAGACCCTAAGTTTGACCATAGTGAGATGTGTTCCCCCTCTCTTGTGTAAAAATATTGGCCCATCACATTTGGTAACCAAACTTTAGGGGCATGAAAGATGAAGTTTCTAAAAAGGTACAGCCATTGGTCTGGTAAAAAAAAAGTTTTTTTCTCTTTTTATTTAACTTATTTTTTATCAAGCTTCCAAAACATACAAACCGGATAAATTTATCAGAATAGCAAACAGTTGATGCTTCCTTAAAAGAAGGAGCCCCCTGAACTTAAATCATTTCCAAGTAACCACATCAAAAAAGGAAAACCTGTGTGAAACATTGAATGCAAGCTAACTAATGAGAAAGAAGTGATAAACTGAGACCAATAAATAAATAATTAATAAACAAAATTAAAATAGGTGAATTAGGAAATAAGAGAATAGGAATAAAGAATATGCATTAAAAAACAAAAAGGAAAAGAAAGAGAGTTAAACATACGTTACATAGTGATGAGTGGCAGAAGGTCCTATGACACATATCTATTTATATCTCTAAAAGAAGAAGTAACTTATACTTAGATATTGAAAGGAAGTTTAATGATAACCAGAATTGGAAAAGTTATTAAACATGGATATAAAACATTTTGAAGAATTGCAAAATAATAGTGATAGTGAAGTAGATGCTGCTATTAGTAGTAGGGAAGGGTATTCACTTACTTGAATATCTGGGGTGTCTATGACCGAAATTAATCACTCTCCACAGGTATACATCGTGGACTGAATGATGCCTCAAACCCAAGAAGCACTTGACAATGAGGAAGGTCAAGTATCTAAAGTCAAAGTAGCACAGGCTACAAAAAATAAGATGACCATAGAACAAATGCTCCAAGTGATCATAGAAATGAACCATAATATAAGTAGCTTGAACCATAATATGAGCACTATGAAAGAAGAAATAAGCCATGATATGAGCACTATGAAAAAAGAAGCCATGATATAAAACACTATGAAAGAAGAAATGAACTAAAATATGAACAATATGGAGGTGAAGTTGAACCATAGGATGGTCAGTGTATGATAGTTAGATTTGCAGTTGATTTAATAATAGATTTTTTTAATTTTTTTTTTTTTGTTTTGTAAATAATTAGTGTCATGTCATGTATTTCTACCATTGGGTAAGAGTTTGGAGTCAGAGTCATGAATATATTTGATTGTTGATCTGGTAGAAATCCATTCTTGGCTAGGGTTTAAGGTTTTTCTTTTTACTTTGTTTTGATATTTAATACACGTTGTCAAATTTATTTACATTAAACTAGTCTCTATCAAAATTATTTATGCATTCACTTGCCAACTAACCAAATAAAGGATATACATACAAATATATTATTCTTATATAATAGTGCTTGGATGAAAGATTAAATCAATTGTAACCTATATAGAGCTGCAGCAGTTGCTATCCCATATAAGTTCATCCCTAAAAGTGTTGAAGGCAAATTTCTCCCTGAGGTCAAATACTGAGGTATAACTAAACCTGAAGTAGGCATGAGGTATGGATGAACTAGCCCAAATTGTATCTAAATTTAATGTATAAATACAGAACTAGCCTATTGGAAGTAGATATGATCATAGGTATGTATTTCATCACATCATTGACAACATCCTACCAGAAAATCCTAAGTCCAATTGTAGCAAGATACATCCCCCCTCTTGTGGTAAACCCTGGCCCATTACAATGTTTATATACATTATTTGAAGAAATTTGAACACAGACTTCTAAGCTCTCTTTAGCTATTCACTTCATCTTAAATAACTGATACACATAACCATATACTTGTAAAAAGATAAATGATCTTCAATATATGTATTTTGTGCTGAACCAGCATTCATTCATTGGGCCATCATGAAATATGTATATAGGAGATCATTAATCTTTTTCAAATGTATGTTGTCATGTGTATCAATTATATAAGATGGAGTGGATAGCTGAAAGGAGCTTGAAAATCTACATTCAAATCCTCTCTAATTATATCTAAAGTTCACTATATACATTATACTTGTATTCAAATATTGTAATAAATATTATATGCAGATTTCTAATTTACCTATTTGTAAAATAATTTTATGAAATGATTATCAAATACATCCATTATCATTTAGGGTAACCACTAAGTAACTGTTTATAAATAGTTTCATTTATCCAAGAAACACACAGCTTTTGTTTTAGAATTGAAACCTATTCCTTGGACATCACTTATAATTTTCTATCAGGAATGGGTTTTTTGAAATGAATGCAAGTGAATATTAAAATTTTCTTTCCTACATTTATAATCAAAATCAAGCTTAGTAACAATTTATTGAACATTGAAACCAATGTAAATGTCAATTGTACATTCAATCTCAAAATAGCAAAATTTATTAATGTTAGGATACACTAAGATTAATAAAAATGTTATTAAGTTTATATAACAACAAAATATATTGAGTCCTTAGAAAAGTATAAAAAATATATTAACATCTTAATATAATGAAATATTATCATGCAAATTATACACATAAATAACAAGATTGTGATTAATATATGACTGCAGAAATATGTTGATTTAAAAAGATACTATAACATTATTTATTCATGCTGTTATTTAATGTTAGTTATATGCTGAACTTATGATGCTTCAAGGCAACCGATAAAACGTATTCAAAATGCTCATCCTTTAGATTAATTAAGTTTATTTAATATGATGTGGTAAATGTCTCATGTTAGTTTATGCATAGTGATTGGATGTTCATATATATATATTTAATTAAATATTTCCTTTGATTGCTATTATAAGAAAGAATAGAAATGAGATTCTATCCATGTAAGTGGAGATAAATTTTTACTTTTTGATGTTGCCAAGAAATTATCAACTACTGCTAACTGACAATCCCCCAAACCTAAACAAATTACTTGTAATAGTTCTTTTATTAGAATTTTAAACATAACTCAAGGTAGAAAACAAAAGGAGTAATTCACTCTCGCTCAGTCTATGAATTAAAAGCACTCTAAATGTTGAATGAAAAATTCCTTTGTATACTTAGACATTAAAGTTGATTTTTTTCAAATGCCTTCAAAATAAACAAAATTATATTAAAATGCATGATTTTATTTTTTAAGTATTAAGCTGACATTTAGAATAATCACATAAAATATCCAAATGCTAAAAACTCAAAAATAATATATATAATTTTTTTTTAATAATAGAGGTTTTTATTTAATAGGAATTAAAACTTTAAAGTAATTGTTTCTTCAATCATAATTGTTAGGAAACTTAATTAATTAAATTTCTTTCTGTAAAAATTATGATTGAATTAATTAATTTCTGGACCCCCCTCCTCCCCATGCTTTTATTTCAAGTTAAATACAATTCTGGTTGAAGAAACAATTATTTTTAGAGTTTTTAGACTTCAGTAAATAAAAACATTTGTTATAAAAATGTATATATTTTATTATTAAAAGTATTATTACTATGTTTTATAGCTTTGCTTGTTTAGCAACCTTTCTTAGAGCTGTAATTGACAAATATATTATATTAGTCATACATTTAAGAATACATAAGCATTTATATTAATGTTCTAAGAAATTATGGATATATGCACACCTATGTACCCTATAGGGGATTTGAACCCAGACTTTCAAGCACCCTTTAACTATCCACACTATCTCATACTATGGATGCACATTTATCACACACATGTAGAACAGATAAACAATCACCAATACAGATATTTCATGCTGACCTACCACTCATCAGTTGGTCCAGATTATCATCCCCTACACACATATAATCAGTTCAGTTTAAATTAAGATAGCAAATCTTCATACTTTACTGGACAAGCTTCAGTCTACTCCAACTCTTCAGCCATCCATACCATTGAAAGTATGATGATGGAAAGCCCAAATCCCATGCTGATGCCAATATTATTGCCACACCTATGTTGACTTCAAGTCACTTTGATCCCACATATACATTACTCATTTAAATACATGGAAGAGGTATGTGCAAGATGCAGGCTTAATATTTAAGATTTTGGAATACAGGCATACTTCATATACCTGGAGCTTAATTGTAAATATAGGGGATTTGAACCCAGATTTTTAACTACCCTTTCAACTATTCACACTATCTCAGACCACTGATATACATGATCACATACATATAGAAAAGATAAACAAACATTCATCAATATATGTATTTTGTGCTAAACCAGCACTCATCAGTTGGTCCAGATTATCATGTCCCACATACATATATAATCAGTGCTCAGTTTATATTAAGATAAAAAATCTTTATATTTTAATAAACTGTATTCAATCTACTCTAATGTCCAACTTCTCAGCCATCCATACCATTGAAAATGTGATGATGGAAAGCCCAAATCCCATGCTGATGCCAATATTATTGCCATGCCCATGTTGTCCTCAAGTCATTCTGACCCCTCATGTATAGGACCTTGTCCATTTAAATACATAGAATACAATTAAGCTCCAGGTATATGAAGAATGCCTGTATTTCAAATCTTACATAGTAGATCTGCATCCTGCCCATCCCTCTTGTATGTGGTCAACATGGACGTAGCAATAATGTTGTCATTAGCATGGAATTTGGGTTTTTCATCATCATATTTTCAATGGTATGGATGGCTGAAGAGTTGGAGGTTGGAGTAGATTGAAGCCTGTCTATTAAAATATGAAAAATAAATTGAGCCCTCATTATATATATATTGTACCAGGTACATTTGTAAGATGATCCTGCGTACTTTATTTGCTAGGTTTAACTGGGTTTAAACCTTATTTATCATAAATTTATAATTTTATATTATAAATATTATGTGAACGACCCAGCCCTTTGAGAAGAGGGGAGAATATCATCAATAGAGAGCTAATGACAATACCCACAGTCAGACCAAGCTATGCAATGCATGACATGATCACATTTCCAGATTTTAACCCACCTTGACTGCTAGATTCAAACCCTACTATCCAAGTACTTTATTTGTTTTGAGGTAAATCTTAGGTGGCAGCTAGTTACATGAACTATCATGTTTGGACTGTAGACCCTTAATCCTGCACTCAAAATATCCCATGACTAGCTCAATCAATTATAATACAATAACACATTATTGCTTTAATGAGTCGTAAAAAAATTGACTGACAAAATTAAGCTTAAAGATAATTTATTTAACTAGATATTTATTATTGTAATTTTTAAATACTTTTATAAAAACTTACTTAATTTAGACAATGATAATTACATACACTAACTACACACACACTCTGAATTCATATAATAAACTACAATAGAACACAGGCATTAAATAATACATGGCATTTAAATGAATACATGGAATCAAAATAATATAACAGAGTATTCATCTACACAGCATTTCAAAACACACACATCAATAGTTCTTTATGCATGCTGTAAAGTTCATTATTAACTGACTCTGGGAGGCTTCAAATTATTGCAATGGCTACTTTAACTAGAAATGGAAATACTAAAAGTTACTTATTACTTAATATTTGAATGTTGACTTCTTTCTGGTTGTTGATTCAATTTAAACCTGTCCAACCGGCTGGATGTGAGGTTTTTCTTGAGGAGGTTTAATGCTTAGTGTTCTGAGGCATTTTTCTTTAAGACAGATATTGAAAGTGGATTTTCCAAGTTGTTAGGCAGGCATTTTTCCTGGAAAGGTTCTGTTTCAGCAGACTCAGGCTGGAACAAGGTCGTATGTTTCTGACGATGATTATCAATGCATAATTGATTCTGGATACATAATAGACTGAACTGATTAATTGATTGAACTGGACTGATCTGATTATGATCACAACTGTAATCTCAACTGATTGTAAACTGAACTGAACTACTGGATGAAAAAACTGGACTATTTATTAGGATGACCTGTTGTCATTTTAGTATCTGCCAGCTATATTTGTTGTTGAAATTCCTTAGATAAGCTCTTAATCCTGTTGTTGGTGATCTTTTAATTAGTGGCCATTGCAAACTTGTTGCTTTGTGGATTTTGTTTAACTTAGTAGCCATTGCAAATTTGATGTTTTTAATTCATAGCCATTGCAAATTGTGTTACAATATATTTATCTTTCTCATTTCACCTTATCAACACACACATTATTTTCTTATACTATTCCTTATGTTTACAATCACACATATATATTTTATTCTAACAACTCATTTAATCAAAAGAGATTTCTTTTTTTTTCTTTAACTTAAAGAGATATTTTTATTTCAGATAAAAGATTTACATTTTAAGCTTTTATTTTTCTTTACTATTTTAAATGAGATATTTTTTTAATTATTTGTAAAAGATTCATTTAAACAGCTATAGCTTTAACCCTTTTCAAGCCACACTCTCCCAAATTTCTTTTAAATTAATTCGTAAAACTTTATGAATGATGCAGGGCTTAATTTCCCCCAGGGCTAACAGTATTTTCTTCTTTCTTTATTTTTAAAAACTCTAAACTTTTATATTAAACTTCCCTTTATTAAACTTTTAACTATTTATTATCACATTGAAACGTTACAGTTGTTTTTATGAGAATTTTTTAATTTTAATAATTTTTAGACAAAATTATATATGTACTGATAAGATATCAGTACAATATATATATATGGGAAATGATAATCTAGACAAACTGATAGTGCTAGATTAGCATGAAATATGTATATTGGTGATTTTTTTTATCTTTTCCACATGTGTATCAGTGGTATGAGATAATGTGAATAGTTGAAGGTTGCTTGAAAGTCTGTGTTCAAATCCCCTATATTTACAATTAAGTTCCAGATATATGAAGAATGCCTGTATTGCAAATCTTACATAAATACACTTTAATTTATATACCAAAAAATTAGATATTTATATTATTTAAAAACATGCATTATATGCATCAGTTCACATGTATCCATATGCCCATATTTATGTTCTCTTTCTTTATACATATGTATAAATAGCTACAGATATTAGTTAGGTATGCATGGGTGATATAAAAATATGGACCTACAGGAATATATGTACAAACATTTTCATACTGTTATATTCAAATAATAGAGAAGTCAAAATATAAATAATATTTGAATATATGCATGTATATACCTACATGATTATAGAACATTAACTTAAATACATATCCATTATAATGTTTAGGTATGTATCATGTAGCTAATATAATACATTTTTCAATTTTCATCTCAAAGGTATTGTTAATTTAAAAGTGAAAAAAAGAAAATTTGATGGAATATAAAACAGAATAAATCAGTTTTGTTGATAAAGTCACAAAAATAAAATAATAGTCAAAAATATAAAAGGGAAATTTATTAAATGGCAAAAAAGAATTTATTAAATATCAAAATAAGTTTGTTAAAAAGAAGAAAAAATATGCAAGTGATTTATAGAGCAGATACCACAAAGCTTTGTAATAGAAAAAAACTTATAAAAGTGTTGACTTAGGAGCCAGTCATTAAATTTCTGCTCTTGCAAGTTATAATTCTGGTGACGAAAATGTGAACATTATAGATCAAAAACCAAATGATACATACAGCTTAAAAGTCATTGAGAGACTCTAGTAATTAAATTTTTTTATGGATTTGCTATGTTTATATTTACTAAGAAGCTTGGATGTAAAAGGTTAAGAGAAGCTAATGAAGAGCTAAAAACTGTGCATATATATCACAGACATTCAGAAAAAGAGAGGAAAAGATGTTTATGATAATTCTATCCCTTCAAAATTGTTTTCTTCATATTACTTTTCATTCTTTCAAACAGTTTAAAGATGGCTACTGCTCCTAGTGGAAAAAATGTGCAGAGATCTAAACTACATGAACTAAAACCTTCAAAATTACTCAAATCGAATTTCAAACAAAATTTAACTAAAAGCATCATCACCAAAGAACTTATTTTAAAGAATCTATCTTGTTGCCCTCTGGATTTTCCTCCCTTTCAGGCTGTGGTTTGCTCTATCAAAGGTAAAAAGCTAACCAAAAATAACAATATAACCAATCATAATGCCATTCCAAGTATAACAGGAAAAACTAAAATTACTCATCTACAAAAAACAAAAATCAGCCTGTTATATCTAAGCATTACTCAGAAATCTCCCCATCCATCCCTGAAACCTCTAAAGACTTAACATATATTAATTCCTCCAAAGTTAATGTCTCATACGGATCCTCTTATCAATCCACCAGGGCAACCAAGCCTATCAACATTGTTCCTTACCAAAGACTCTTCTTTGTCTGCACTACACACCCTTTTCATTTCATATGTATTCCATTCCCCTCACCATATTGTACTTGAATTTCATTTTGCCATGTAATCAACTCTTTGTAAACCTTTTATAACTGTTGTGTATTTTGTCTTTTTGATGAATAAAAGCTTTCATCATTGATAAAAAAAGTATACATTGGAAAGAGAAATGTTTATTGAGATATCTGGGGGAAAACTTGTAAAAATTATTAATCTTCTTACTAAAAAGATAGATAAATGAGTGTCATTTATCTTTTACTTGGCTAATCTATAAATGCATAGGGGTGAAATAATCAATATCTTATTCCTATATAGCATTTTGCAAGTAACTAGGGACCCTTTGTATAACTAGAATGTAATATTTACTAAGGCAATAAGCCTCAAGAATGTGCGCTTGAAAATGTGAAGGTAGGGACCTCTACAGGTCTTAACCACAAGCTTATGCATTTTCAAGCGCACATTCTTGAGGGTTATTGCCTTAGTAAATACTACTTACATAATCAATGTGTGTTAAATAAATTTGTAATTATAACTAGAATGACAATATATACAAGGTAATGTATAATATTCAAATTAGATGACTAAGTCTATTCACCAACGCTTGTAAAATTCATTTAGACATAAATATATTAACTTTGCCAGGAATTATATATATATTTAAACTTGTATTTACATCTGTCTTCAATATATTACATATATATGAATGTGGGAATGTTAATTACTTTTAATAATCATATATATTATTTAGCTCATAAAATTTCAGTCCTAGAATATATTTATAAGTTTTGCATTGCACTCTTCAGTAAATCATGCATTTCTAATTTCGCATTACATGTCCCATGTCAAACTATGGTGTGGAATTAATGCTGTACTTTCTAAGTCACCTGAGAAATTTTCAGTTATTAAAGAAGTTGGGTAATGATTGTTTTTTCATTTTGTACTGATATGAGTCACTGTGCTAGAAAATTGACACACACTCTCCAATGGTCTATCTATGGATAGAGCTTTTTTAAGTAAATCAACAATTACTAACTATGACTAAATTAGAGTTTGAACTTACTACAAGCCTAATTTTTAAATCTGCATAATAATTGCATAAGTCCAGTTTATATATTTTAGGGGGAAAGTTTCTCATTTTTAATTACTATGGCTTTAAAACAATTATTGATCAGAGACAGTGTGCCAATTTTTTTGTGCATATATGAAGAGTAAGTAGTTTTCTCCACAATTTTACATATATATTGTATCAATCACATATTGAATAACTGTTAATATATGGATATCCCACCATATCATGTCTGTAGTGGTCAACTCACTGGTATACACATTACGTAGTTATGATGACCAAAGTTACAATTTATTAGACTACTAATCCCTGTTACAACTACGTACAACTTTAATGCATTTAATTATATTTTTATTATTACTTTATCAGTGGTCAGCCAATGAATCCTGCAGTAAGAAAATATTTGCAATAAATGAGTGCCAGCCATTTTTTATTCCTATGGCATTCTATTACCACGAAACCTTATCCCTTATTATGCTAACTTGTAATCTTTCTGTTAGACAATTAGTTATATAAATCACATATGCATACATTTATACTATGTTCAGAATATTTTGATATGCTTCCAGGAATAAGATGGAGATTATAATGAAATTTAATAGTAATGGTTATAAAAGTAGGTCAAATAACACCATTTTTACTTATATAAATACTGAACATTTTTTACGTAGACATCAATGACAATCATGAAAAAAATAAAAAAAATTTAATTATTTTAAATACAAACTTATAAAAACATTAATAAAATGAAATAGTAGTAATACACAGACAGTTAATGTAATAAATAAAATCAGCATAATCTCACCTTTGGTTTAAAAGTCACTTAAGTTATAGTTCTTATTATTTACATTTTCTTTAGGGATTGTAGACATGAGCACACATATATTCAAGGTCACTTTGCATGATTGTCACAATTCTGGTTTTAAAGTTCACTTCAATGGTTAATGGTTGATGATTGATGCTTATATAATGGGAGTGGTCCATATTACAATAAACACCTACTATATTAAGTCTATATTTGTTTGCTGGTCTGGTCACTCAGAAAATCTTGGCTATGAGGTTATTTCTTTTATATACATTTCATTCTCTCTCAGATCAGAAGACTTGATATAATACATTTAGTAGGCAATAACATTCTACTCAATTGGCAGCCATTTTTGGTAAACAAATGTTATCAGCATTTATAAAAGTTGGGCTTTACCTGCTCATATTAGCTACTTTTTATAAAACAAATTATTTTCCACCTCTTTACACTAAATGAGCTTACTTTTGACATCATTATGAAAAGCAATTTATAGTTGTAATTAATCTTTTATTTTTTAATAAAGAGTTTTCTTCCTTCACTCCAGGTCAATTGGCAGCATTAAAATAATAATAAAGATACACTTCTTTTATAGCCAACAATTTCTGAATACCAGCTCAAAGCAAATTGAATTAACAAAATTTTTAATTATCTTTATTTTTGGTTTTTTTATTTAATCTAATATTATTTACAAAAGAATTAAATTACTAGATTTGTAGATCTGTCTATCTACTCATTACAGTGGTAAAATTATCACAAAAGAAAAAAAATCCTTCATATTAAATAATTAACTTTTTTTAAAAAAAAAATTTCCATAGCTTAATAAACATAAACACTGCATTGAATTATATAGTCTCGCAATACTTTATCTATATTTTATATTGTTGGAACCCATTAATTAAATATAATAAAAAAATAAAATTTGAAATTTTTTTAAAAAATTTTATTACAGAAAATGTCCCATTATTTTTTAATGAACTTAATCTTTAAATGCTTAAACCTATGTACTATATGTTCTGATATATATAAGATAGAAATGAGGACATTATATCCAATGTAAATAGAGATAACTTTTAACTTTTGATATTACCAAGTCCTATCAATTACTATTAACAATCCCCAAGGTTAAACAATCTTCTTTGTTGTTTTTTGTTGAAGTAAAAGGAAGTCTCCAAAGAGGTCTCTCTCTCTTTTATTTTAAACTCAAGTTCTTATATGGATTTAAACACAGAAAAATTAATTTTCATAGATTTATAAATGTGAAAGAATAACATCTTTTTTGACATTCTGTAAAGAAATATGTTAAACTTTTCCAGAGAGTTGTATATATTGAATTAAATATATTCATGGATTGTTATTATATTAAAGAATGATATTCTTTTAGTTCAACGAGAAACTCCAACAAAAGTGCTATTGTAGATTACTGAAAAAACTTGGTTAGTGAGAGGAATTGTCAATTAGAAGTAATTGATAGTTTCTTAGCAATAACCAAAGCTAAAAGTCATCTCTCTTTACATGGATATAATCTTCTTATTTCTATTTTTTATTATAATAACAATCCATGGAAATATTTAATTCAACATATATATTATAACCTAAAAGATATGATCAAATGAAGCAATCTTGCACAAAATCCAAAATATTATTGTAGGCTAAATAATAACATTGTTAACTAAGCTCAGATGGTTCCAAATGTCATATGCCACAATAATAAGAGCAGGGATAAATAATAATAATAAAAAACATTATTATGATTGAGGAAATATTAGTAAATAAAGTGGAGACTTTTCTTACTCTTTCTTATAAAATAATAAGGACTCTTAATACTGAAAGCATATAGTTAGTTATTTTAAAATTCTCCTTTTAGCCACATCTTCTCATTACAACACATCTTATGATTATAATAAGCAATTTATAGTCATGAACAAATTTAATATCAAATTATTTTTATGAAAATAAAAGCAGGTATACTTATATCTTTGCCACCTTAATTTTTTTTAAATAAATAATTTAATCTTCCCAAATAATTTCTTCAGTAATAATGTATATATAATGAGTATCTCAGAGTTAATCTGAATAATAATTAAGTCTTTTATTATTGCTTTTTTCTTAATGCTTGATGATTATTAAGCAAAGAATCAGATTCTAGGAACAAAACAGTGAAATATAATCTTATCTATAAGATAATGTCTCCCTAAACCAGGGGTGGGCAAATAGTGGCCCGGGGGCCACATGCAGCCCACTAAGAGGTTTTATGCAGCCCTCCAAGACAATCAGAAAAATCTGCCTTGAACTGAGATTTTCTTTTTGTGTGTGACTGAAGATTCATCTCGTATTTTCAACTATGATCCCCACATCAATACACATGTGCAGTGTAGATATGATGTGCAGTGTTTTTCCAGTTGATCTGGTTACTTTCAATTTTGTCTTTGCATTAGCAAATATATACATTTCCAACTTTAGTGAAACCATGAACCCTCTGAAAAACTGCAAAATCAGTGATGAATGTCATGTGTTTAATGAAGAATGGACAAACAAATATTTCTTTGGTAATACAAGGAATAAAGCAGTGTGTTTATTGTGTCATGAAAAAAAGGTGTGGCCCTCCGCTAACCTTTGCTTCCACAAAGTGGCCCCCGATGCAGCCCTCCACCAATCTCTGCAGCCCCCGAGCCAAAATATTGCCCACCCCTGCCCTAAACTGTAATAACAATAATAATTTTTAAATTTAGAAACAAAAAAACTCTTAATTCTGAATAAGATAATTTACTAAAAAAGCAATCAGATATAATGAATAGATAAGAAATTTTATGGCCACTCCAGATGTCACACAAATAAACTACTTAAAATATTTTCTGAATTTGAACAAAGCAATTTCATTATTTAAATTTATGATGGATCAATAAAATAATCTTCTAAATAGAATATGATAATCTTAAAAACAAGCACCATGATCTTTCACAAATAAATAAAATTGATTAAAGTGATCTTGAATAATAAATAATTAATTACAACTATTTTCTTTGACAAAATCATCTCTTTCTTAAATACTTTCTTAACATCTTAAAGGTACTTCCAATAAAGTGATTCTTATGTCAAAATTTCAATATTCATGTACTCTCAATTCATAAAATTAAACACCATTGCTGATAAACTTTATAACATCCAGATTTTGAAAGGTGTGTGGATAATGATGAAAAACTAAGAAATTGAATTAACAATATAATAACACTTATAAACATACAACAAATAACAAATCTGTTATATTACAATGTCATCAAGACAAAAAAATTTCTAGATACTTTAAACAAAAATATGAAATACCAGAAAATTTCAGTTTACAATTTTATTATAAAAATAAATAGATAAATAAACTAATTGTATGGATGGTAAATAAGACTTTTTATAATTCTGATATTTAACTAAGTTCTCACACTTATACATAACAGTTTTGCTATTATATTGCCACTTATGGATATACTTCATACCTTTTATAAATAATTAACTTACCACTCCAGTGGTTAAATGGCTGCTAAAGAAAATGAATATCAGATTTATAATTCACAGCTACAGGACCTATTCATCAACCAAAATAATATACATACTAAGAGTGCAACTAGAGATAAGAGTGGCATTTCTTATTACCTAAGAAAAACATATCACTTGCCAGAATAAAATCATGGTCATACACTGCACATGGCTTTATGAAAATGCTTTACAAAGCCCATGTTTGGAATGATAAGGTAAACATGAGTAAAATTGATGGCATGAACTCAAAAGAGAAATGCACCCCTACATCTGAGAAAGTAAATAAACTAGGTCATTATCTCTAGTCATATAAGTGATGAGAATGAATCATCAAAGAACAATAATAGAAAATGGGATTTGCCTTAAATAAAGTATCACATGCTTAAATAAACAATAACAAACATTATAGGTCATTGAAAATATCACAGTATAAGAGAGAACCTAAGCAAAAATCTCCATAAAATATGCTAGCGAGGTAATAAATAGAAGAGACTAATACCACAATCACTTTAAAAATATATTGGCAAGGCAATAAGAGAGAGATAATGCTATATCTCTTTTAAAATAAGTAATAACAATAGCAGAGACAAAAGTTACAATATCTATTAAAATACACTGGCAAGATAAGAATATTCTTAAAACAAGAGAAAGAGAATGCTATTAACTCTTAAATAAATATAACAACTAACTGATGTGTAAAACCAATAAAAGGATAATTAATGGTAAATATGGCTTAATAATAAAATAAGCAATAAAATATACATCAGCTTCTACTTCTTTCAACATTTGCATATACACTCAAAAGTAAATGATTTCATATGAAAAACATACATAACATGCATATCAAAAAATAATATTCTGAGAACTTTGACAATAAAATTAATAATATAAAAGATAACCAAATAAAATATATATAATAACAATAATAGCAATTTAAACAAATATCATGAATAGTTACATTTAAGAATTAAATGCTTTTACCAATGATAAAATAAAAAGTCCTTCCACTTGATCATACCATTTAATAAGATACAGTCACTGAAAAAATTATGGTCTGAAGACATTATAGATATCTAGATTAGTGTAATACAGCACAATTAAATCACATTAAAGATCCTAGCATAAATACATATAGTCATTGAAGTTGATGAAAAATATTCCATTTATAAAAGTACACAAATAATGATGCCTATTTCATATTTTAATATATAACATCATATTAACTTTTCATATCATTTATAAGCATATTTATGGATGATAATTATTAGTGAAAATTCTTTTAAAAAGTACATTTTATTGTAGAACAGTCTTTTATTCATAACAATAATAAGAAAGCAGATATTTTATCATAAACGAGGATAAGTTCATAATAAATTTTAATATGGATAATTCAGGAGATTTCTTTTTTTAATTATACATAACATAATTTATTCCAATTGTCAATAAAAGCAACAATTTTTTAAGAATAATAATAATAAGCTCAGAAATAACTTTCCATTGACATTTTCAGAATATTACACTTAAAAAAGACATATTACAATTTATTAGCTTTCCATTAGAACAACAAAAGTCAATTATTTTAATTTTAATGCATTAGGACAAATGTTTCCTTGTGGCAGCACATATAACTTTAGGTAATATATTTATAAAACATTTATTATTAGGATACAAGTTATAACATTTGGAATTAAAAATCTTTCATTGAGAAATGAAACAACTCCAAAGAAAAACATTCTTTTGACTAAAATGAAAAATTTAATGGAAAATTCTTCAATAAATATTTCACAAGTAATATATTTCTATATATGTTTATTTAACAAACTCATTCATTATCTTTTTGTAGAAACATTTACAACTCATTAAAAGGTTTTCACTTTGTCATTATACTGCTAAACAACCATCTTTCAGGCTCTATTCACAATGTTACAAGATACATATTGTTATGATACAAGTTAATGCATACATAACATGCATGACCACTAGTGGGTGCCACCAAACCAAAACTGGAACCAGACTCACAAGGAATAACTCCATTCCCATCTTTATTTTTGCTGGTCATAATTTATTTTCTATAGAAAACATACACATACATGAATACCCATCACATATATAAAATTTTATCATTCTCTTTTAACATATTGAAAAGACGATAGATGGATAACACTTGGTAAGTATAATATTTAATTATTTAAATTAATATAAAAATGCATATATAAATGTAAAAATTAGTTTTACATTAAGTTTATTTAAATCCTATGCTTTAAGAAAATCTAATGAAGTGATTTGATCATTATCTACCTTCCCACACAAACAACCATCATTCGTCTCAATTAAGGTCAATTATTACCAAATATAAATTTTAGTTCTAAATAAACAGTATATATACTTGTAGCAAGACAAAAAACATTTCCAAAAGGTATATGCGAACTGCTACTTTACTCCACAGATAAGTAAATTGTTACTGAAACAGAAAATGCCAATCATGGCAAGACAACACCAGGCAAGAAAACAGCAAGTAAGCAAAGAGATTTAACCTAGACATCATGATTAGTTGGATTCAAATTGACCAATAAAGAAAAGTCTTTCAAAGAGAAAGTGACCTGGGCACACATAACCAGATAGTATCAGATAAAAATATCAAATCTCTTTCCCTCAGAGTTTATTTAGACAATCCATAAACAACATTTAATTCAAATCTCAATATAAATGCTCTAACTCCCAATCAGTCATAATAGGTAGATGAAATCTACTTTCATTAAATTATCTAGTAACTAAACAGTAATAATTAATTTATATAAACAATAAAGTAGATTTATAAAGTATATATTAATTGTCATAATTTATATAATGATAAGTTATCTTATCCTTTTCTTTACTAATGTTACTGTTAGTAATATAATCATTTAAACAAAATTTTCTAACCATTTGTATTGCAATGAGTCCAATTACACCCAATAATACAGTTCATATCTAACAGTCCACAATTTAGGCATGGTCCATCAGATATAAACAAAGCAGGAGACATGTGTTGGTGACATAAGCTCATATAGTTAGTTGGTTGGCTTGCAGATCATTTACCTGGAACAGGGTCTGCTGGTAACTGCATATCAATTGTTACTGACCATAGTTTATTTTCAATAGATTGTACCAAAATTATAATTATGATTTTGGCTAGTTGGCTGCAGTATTATCACTATGGGCATTGGATAAATTTTCTGTTTGTAGATATATGGTTGGCCATGAAAAAGTTATTTCTAGAAGGAGTCATGGATGTATTTAACTGGACAGCATAGCATATCTTCCTTTTTAAAACAACAAAGGGTAATTGCAAAAAAGAAATACAAAATCCTTTTTATAGTATTTGGAGTATTTCCCCACCTCCTGTCACTTAGCTTTTCATATTGTAACCGCCCGCGACCGTGGCAACCACCACTACCTTCGCTACTCCTTGCTTGACGGTTCCTTTTTTTGTTGGCACCCGCTGTGTTCTTCCGTCCGGGGATTACATGATGTTCTGTGACGATAATTTCTAACACCTATACACGTACGCTTTATTTATTTTATACATAGATTCGAATCAAATCCCAGTAATAGGCGCCAGGAGAACTTTTAGAAGAGTCCGCCACGTATGTGCATAAGCCCACTCAATTATATCACAAAACATGCCCGTGCCTCGCTCCAGTCGGAAACATGAAATGAACACAGCCACAATTACCCTCCACACTACCTCCGTTATTATAATCATAGAAAGGCCCGCCCTACATCACACAGAACAAATTAATCCAACTTAACTTTAGTCAAAAAAAAACATCACGACATAAGCATAAAATCAATAAAATCCCACCCCCAAAATATCAACTACATTCATTTCCATACAAACAAATTTACGCTAAAGCATTCATTCCGATATATATAAATTTATGTTGAAATTCCAAGCAATTAAATAACAAAAAAATGAGCTACATAAATATTTATTTAATCTGTTTAATAATGATTAACGCAGGTATGTGATCGGCAAGCCGAGATAATTAACGGTAAACTTCAAATTACTTTGCACATATTATTTCAGACTGATGATCAGTCGGCAAATTTATTAGGTAAAAATTCTCGAACTGTTCATAAATGATTAATATTAATTATACTGTTTTAGATTAATGTCTTTCTAATAGTTCTGGATATAAAAGTTATTTCTTTAAGTGCACAATTGAATATAACAAATTTTACGATAGCTACCTGTGAAATGTAGAACAACTGTAATGGGATCCTGAGCGAAGATTATTCTTTAATGATGTATTCCGGCGATTTGCGCGGTCTCCAAGCTAGCGTGGTCCTAATATGAGGTTCTCCGGTGGTATGAGCATCTTGATGGCAATCAGCTGGACTGGATGCGGAGGTCCGGCGGTCAAGCCGCGAATTCTATATTCAGCAACGCATGGCAGTTAGATTCATAACGTCTAATAAAAATCAAGTCTCTTAATAATCTCTCAAAAGAAGAGCACAAACTGTCTCTGAAAACGCTGTTCGGCCTTTTTGATCTTTTGCCTTCACGCCCTCACACCTTGAATTTTTTCTCCTCCAATCAATCCCATGCACCTGTGAGTCCCTTTATTTGATAAGTCCATCGCGTGTCAGCTCAACTCCGAGATTTCTGGGATTGTTGACATTAGTTTGGAATTTAACCGTTTTTCTTAGGTATTGTTTCTCTGGGGACAGAAATCTGAGTCGTACAATAGCGGTGTACACTTTCTCACACCTCTGTTTCTAATTTTGGCTTGTTTTATCTCGGCGAGATCGGAAGAGCCTGCGTATTGTTTCAATTTCTAATTTTACATTTACTAATTACGTTTGTACAAATTAATCTGAGATTGCTTGGAATTTCTGAACATATTGCTAATTAATTTAAATTATTTTATAAAAGTTAAACTTGCATTCAATCATTCTTCTTTAATTGATCAAAAATAAATAACAAAAAAAAACTACAACGACGGATTATAGATTTATTCTTAGCACACACACACAAAATAATAAAATAACAACAATTTTTACTCTTTTTTTCAATAAATCTGACAGGTACTCTTATATAGCTGCGATCGGCTTTTAGAAACGGCTGTTCTTCGCTTATTATTAAAGCAAGACCGCTTTTATAAAAGTTTTGTCCCTGTCAGTTATTTCATCAATTGATTATAGTTGAATATACCCCCATACGCCTGGGTTTGAATACCATGTAACGCTATTCCGTTACATATCTCCCCGCCCGGTGTAGAGTAAAATCCGATGTTGCGGGTTTTAGCTCTGAGAAGGAGCGAAGTTATTCGGCCCTCTTCAGTGCCCTGGCATTGAATGTTTCCTTCCCTTAATCATTTTTTTTTTCTTTTTGTGCAGCGTCCAACGAATCGCCCTCACGTCCTCCTTTCCTTTGTGCGATACGGGTCCCATTATGGCGGCTTTCCCTGTCTGTTCTGCTCTCGCGGCTCCGCCTTCCCTTAAAATTTGGATCCGGTGCTCTGCAGTCAGACTTCCCTTTACAACGACTATTAACGGAGAAAAGACAATAAAACTATTTGGTAATCTAGGGTCTGTCACGATTGATGACAATGGCCAATTGGTTCCGTGCATCCCTGACAGGAGGTATGGGGATGGACCTTTCCGAAGTCCCCGATACAGAACATGATCGATCTCGATCTACGATTTTGGAAAGTCTGGACCGCCCAGCAATAACAACGTTTGGGAAGTGAGCTAGCACGAACTCTAACGAAATGTTTTACATGATTCTCCGCACTTAGGTTGGGCCCATCATGTGCCAGCCGTCTCCCGGACTTACAAGGTACTCTCAGGTCGACCCACCAACACGTTAGCTCTATAGGCTATAGGCTGCTTTGCGAGCATTTGATCTGTTTGTTTTTCTATGTTATACCCCAGGCTGGGGTTGGTCATCCCCCCTTTTCCCCTCCGTTTTTTTTTTTCCTTTCCAATATCATATTCCGATTCTTGTCATAGGTCATACCCGGTTCGTGGCATCTATTTCCCATTCGAATTCCCTTTAACATTTGTCCTTCTGATATCCCTAGTCGTAAACTAATTTTCCCTCCGTCCTATGGGTTAGTATCGGTCCGGTGGTACTCGTTTTCTGGGTTGTTCATTCTTGTACCCCTCCATCGTCCCTCCTGTTCCCTCTTCTAGTTCAAATTTTGCGACCATTTCCCCCATTTCATGGATCCCTTTGCAATCGCTTCCCAGCATCATGTGTCTGAGGGTGGTCGGCATATTGTGTCTTATTATGGAGATGATCTGCATCTCTGTCATAGGGTACGCAGGCAATTGTTGAAGGCTCGCCACCTGCCTATAATAAAATTGAGTGGCCGTCTCATTGGGCCTTCCCCCATATTTCTCCCGGGTGATTCGAAAATACGTCCCCTCCTGGCGTGCCGTGTTCCAGAAACACCGTAAGACTTCTTCCTTGTACTCCTCATATGACCGGGGTTTAAACTCCAGCGTCCTCCACCAGTCTCTCGCTGGGCCCTGTAGGTAGCCGCTGGCAATATTTACTCGGTCAGGTTCTCTCTCCGTAGGTTCTCGAAACAGATTCCTGACGCTTTCGAGGTGGTCCATCGGGTTTTCGTTCATCCCGGCCCGGAATATCTCTATCTTCATCTGTCTCTCCGCCCATACATGACTTGTGTCCCGTGGCGACATCTGCCTTTCCCATCTCTTCTCCATCTCTTCCATCCTTCTACTCATATTCCCATGCCCCAGGTCTGCTTCAATCCTTTGGATCCTCTGTCCCCACTCTCCCATTGTCTCACGGACTTCGTCCTGGTGTTGTCTAATTTCATGACACACCTCCTCCATCTGCCTGATGGCTTCCTTCATCACATCTTGCCGTCTCTCGCCCTTTCCTACGTCATCCGTTAGGACCTCAACCTTCTCCTTTAGCTCACTCAGGTCTGCCTTCGTCCTATCCGTCTCCATCGCATTCTGATTTATCTCTTCCTTAACTTGGGTTAAACTACTCTCTTCCCCTTTGTTCTCTTCTGGCTTCCTTTCCTTTCCCCCGAGTAGTTGCCTTATCTCCTCTTTAAACTCTTCCCTCTCTCTTGTCCGTTCTTCTCTATCTTCCCTCATTTCGGCCATCATTTGCGTCATCATTCTTATTAAGATTTTAATATCCCCTTCCTTCTGCGTGTCCTGTTTTTTAAATTGGATGGGACTCTCTCCCGTCTGTTCCCACATGCTTTCATTTGTATTGTCTTCCATTGATTAATATTTAGTTTATCTTTGGCTATAATAATCCACGACTCGTCACCTACTACTCCACGGGTCCCCCTGACTGTCTTATCCTATCCTTCGATTCTCATTGCCCTTCAAAATTCCCACAGCTCCTATCCTTCTCCAATTTGGTTCCTCACGCTCAGATTATCCCAGGTCCCACTGTTCCCTTCATTTATATACGGTAGCCCTCGGTTATATTCACGGTTATACTTTACTTAACTTTTATATATATATTTTTTTTTCTGTGGTCATCTACATATCCGTGTTGTTTATACGCAACGTCCCTTTTATTTTTTAAGTAACACGAAACTAACAATATCCCAGATACAGTTCGTTCCCTTTTCAAGAATACACTAATATTAAAATGATTTTCCTTTCCTTTTTTTTTTTTTTTGCGATTAAAATTATTTGCAGTTGTCTTATTAGTATAGAAATTAATTTACGAGTTGCTTCCTTTGATACACGATATTTCCTCCACGGAATCCCGCTATTCCACAGCTTTCTACAAATATCAGTTATATCCGGCCGCTTGATTATTTTGTTAATACTACAAGACTAAATCCCCTTCCCACTCTCTCAAGCAATATTTACTAGTTTTTTTGTTTTTTTCACGATAATTCCGAAAATTTTCCCCCTGCTTTAGCAGACAATTTGTTCCGTTATTTCGAGCGCCCTCTTTTTAGATTTGCTTTCGTTGTTATTAACGTCAGCTGTACTCACGTCGGTTCTGCCCTTTGAAACAACAGTTTCGCCGCACGTTGACGCGCCAAATGTAACCGCCCGTGACCGTGGCAACCACCACTACCTTCGCTACTCCTTGCTTGACGGTTCCTTTTTTTGTTGGCACCCGCTGTGTTCTTCCGTCCGGGGATTACATGATGTTCTGTGACGATAATTTCTAACACCTATACACGTACGCTTTATTTATTTTATACATAGATTCGAATCGAATCCCAGTAATAGGCGCCAGGAGAACTTTTAGAAGAGTCCGCCACGTATGTGCATAAGCCCACTCAATTATATCACAAAACATGCCCGTGCCTCGCTCCAGTCGGAAACATGAAACAAACACAGCCACAATTACCCTCCACACTACCTCCATTATTATAATCATAGAAAGGCCCGCCCTACATCCCACAGAACAAATTAATCCAACTTAACTTTAGTCAAAAAAAAAATCACGACATAAGCATAAAATCAATAAAATCCCACCCCCAAAATATCAACTACATTCATTTCCATACAAACAAATTTACGCTAAAGCATTCATTCCGATATATATAAATTTATGTTGAAATTCCAAGCAATTAAATAACAAAAAAATGAGCTACATAAATATTTATTTAATCTGTTTAATAATGATTAACGTAGGTATGTGATCGGCAAGCCGAGATAATTAACGGTAAACTTCAAATTACTTTGCACATATTATTTCAGACTGTTGATCAGTCGGCAAATTTATTAGGTAAAAATTCTCGAACTGTTCATAAATGATTAATATTAATTATACTGTTTTAGATTAATGTCTTTCTAATAGTTCTGGATATAAAAGTTATTTCTTTAAGTGCACAATTGAATATAACAAATTTTACGATAGCTACCTGTGAAATGTAGAACGACTGTAATGGGATCCTGAGCGAAGATTATTCTTTAATGATGTATTCTGGCGATTTGCGCGGTCTCCAAGCGAGCGTGGTCCTAATATGAGGTTCTCCGGTGGTATGAGCAACTTGATGGCAATCAGCTGGACTGGACGCGGAGGTCCGGCGGTCAAGCCGCGAATTCTATATTCAGCAACGCATGGCAGTTAGATTCATAACGTCTAATAAAAATCAAGTCTCTTAATAATCTCTCAAAAGAAGAGCACAAACTGTCTCTGAAAACGCTGTTCGGCCTTTTTGATCTTTGCCTTCACGCCCTCACACCTTGAATTTTTCTCCTCCAATCAATCCCATGCACCTGTGAGTCCCTTTATTTGATAAGTCCATCGCGTGTCAGCTCAACTCCGAGATTTCTGGGATTGTTGACATTAGTTTGGAATTTAACCGTTTTTCTTAGGTATTGTTTCTCTGGGGACAGAAATCTGAGTCGTACAATAGCGGTGTACACTTTCTCACACCTCTGTTTCTAATTTTGGCTTGTTTTATCTCGGCGTACCAGCACATATCCTGCCTATTGTTTCAATTTCTAATTTTACATTTACTAATTACGTTTGTACAAATTAATCTGAGATTGCTTGGAATTTCTGAACATATTGCTAATTAATTTAAATTATTTTATAAAAGTTAAACTTGCATTCAATCATTCTTCTTTAATTGATCAAAAATAAATAACAAAAAAAACTACAACGACGGATTATAGATTTATTCTTAGCACACACACACAAAATAATAAAATAACAACAATTTTTACTCTTTTTTTCAATAAATCTGACAGGTACTCTTATATAGCTGCGATCGGCTTTTAGAAACGGCTGTTCTTCGCTTATTATTAAAGCAAGACCGCTTTTATAAAAGTTTTGTCCCTGTCAGTTATTTCGTCAATTGATTATAGTTGAATATACCCCCATACGCCTGGGTTTGAATACCATGTAACGCTATTCCGTTACAATATTGAGAATTTCACCTCTAGGTGTTATTTTCTTATCTTGGGTAATCAAATTATTGATTGATAAAAAAAATTTCAAGTGCATTTAGGAACTCATTGCAGTTCACAAAATATGGATTAAATTCTTTGTTGGAACACACTTTCACAATAACACATATCATTTCCCTGACATTAACATACCCCAGTTTATTTAAAAAAATTCTTTTTCAAATAGATCTTGATTATCTGATATTTAACATTATCAACCAATTTTTGTCAATTTATCTATTAATTATATAATTTTATTAACACACATAATACATACTATATGACAAAAATGAATAAAAATAAAAATCCCAACTATTATATTATGAGGTGAAAAAAATCCACTTCAATATATTGTAACAGGATGGCCTTTCTGTGATATGCACAAAGGTGGATGGGTTTCTCTTGATGAATAAAAGAGTATATCTCTGTTGTTCACCTTCATACATACCCCTCACACTTAAAACTCATACCTAGAAGAAGAGAAAAAGATCTAAATAACTACTAATTCTACCCTTAATCTATCTCATTCATATTACAGTTTACTTCTTTTATTCCGGATTTCGAACCCAGGGAGATGTTACATGATCCTCTGGTTCAGAGTATATTTGTATCACTGAAATCTGAATGTGTGTAAAATAAATATATGTCTGTTAATGGGAGTGGATGTGGTATGTTGTATATATACAAGTAATGATTGCAAATATATGTGTAAGGATATGACTAAGTAAAATTTAAACCAATAATCATGTTTTAACATTTAAATAAATTTAATAATCATATATACATTGATTAGTATTTGAACAAGAAAATTTAAAACAAAATTAGGGAAAACTCATTTAGACGTTTGTGGTCATTCTTTATTTATGCTTGGTTTATAACAATGCCCTAGCTCCTGATATCATAAAGAATAGCCACTAAATGTCCCTATTAACATGAATGATTTTTATATTATATACAACATTGCTATACATAGTACAATATTCATTTATTATTTTTTTATTTAATACCATTATAGTTTAAAAGACACCCCTGCTATGTATAATGTGTGTGATGAAAGAGAGTTGTAAGTTCATGATACAAATAAGTAAAAAATATGCAAAGAAAATATATTTTAAAAAATCAACAATTAACACAAACTTTAGAATAAACAATTAAAGAAGGTGTAAGTGTTGTACATATACAAATGTTGAATTTATATATGTATTAGGTAATGTCTTACCATGTCCCATTTATAATGTTTGGACTATTTCATAATCAAGAGCATACCTCATAGATTTTGTCTATCCAAGGTGATATTACAAATGAAGAGGTTTTTTTTTTAATTTTAATTTCACAAATCTTAAATTAAACTATTTGTGCCTATATTAAAATAAAGAAAATAAAATTATGATATATAGCATACAAATAAATAAATGTAGATGATATCAACTTTATAACTTGACTTTATAGTTCATACAGACACTGTTCTAATGGCTTGTTTCCATAATCCATGGTGGTTCCTTTATGCATCGGTGGGAATTCGGTCATCAACTGGATAGGTTGACTTTATTAGCCTTCGAACTGTAGTTTTGAACTAAAGAGTAAAAAAAAGAATTCATAATGGATCAGTTCAATGTTTATCAATCCAGACATGGAGAGATAGAACAATCCCATATTGATCTTGATGATGGTTCTGCGATCAACGATAAGCTTTTTTATACAACATTCTCCTTGCACTTAGTACTGCATATTTACTTTTATCAATATTTATATTTGTTTTCATAGTTTACACTGATTGGAGCAATGTCAGTATTTCTTTTTCTATTGCATGTTTTTATATTTAGATGTGGAGATCTATAGTGAGGAATCAATGTGGTTTTAGAGATTTGAATACTTAATTTTGTTTGCAACTTATTAATTTTTGAATTCTTTGTTTAACTGTTTTATGAGCTAAATGTTCCTCCTTGCTTTCTAAAATCTTTGTAAAAGATTTCTTTAAAAGTATTACAACTCTGAATTGGTTGATACTGGATTTCAAACTTTCCTTTCAACTCCTTTGTGTAAGGAATGATTTTTCCCAGAGATAAAAGAATTCTGTGCTCTCCTTTATATTTTGTTGTTGACATTATCTTTGCTATGTATTAGCATAAACAACTTGTTAAAAATATAAGAAAAGAAACATTTGATTTTTCTCTACTTTAATATTATATATATGTATTTTTTTCTTGATTGCATTCAGTCATTCGATCTATTGTTTGTTGTTCTTTTCTGTTGATAATCATAATACATTTAATGTTAATTATTGCAATGGTTAGTTGTCATATCTATTTGACTGACTTGGTTTAAACTTTGGTTTAACATTTATTTAGAGTGGGTTTTAAGACTTAAGTTGTAATTGATGGTTTGCTATTTTATGCGCCCTAATATTACCTAATAATATTCATTAATGAGTAATTCTAATATCATGAGGCTTGAATTAAGTGGGGTCTCATGTTGTGTACTAGGTACTGGAGGGGTGTATAACAATATATATGTATGTATGTCAGTGATGAAGCGTGACTTTTTTAGGAATAGAAGCATACTACATAATCTTTTTTTAAATGTTTTTATTTCACTCCCCACGACAGTTTTTATGTAATAGCACCTAATATATATATATTACACCCATCCAAAAAAATCTGAAACTCTCTTATCTGTAAATCAGAGAATACATTATCAATATATTTTTATCTTCCAAATGCTTTTAACATTCTTAAAAGTTTTAACTGTAAATTAGATCTTAGCATTGTTTGAACTTCTTATAATCAACCAAGAATGCATTAGTCAGATTCATTCTTTGCCGTATATAAAAACAATTCAATTGTTGGTAAAAAAATTGAAAGTCAACAGTAATTCCATACAAAAATAATGAATTTGAATTGCTCATTGTAATCAGACTGTGATTAGTTTAAATATAGATAATATATTATCAATATATTTTGATCTTCTAAATGCTTTTAACATTAATTAAAAGTTTTAACTGTAAATTAGATCTTAGCATTGTTTGAACTTTTTATAATCAACTAAGAATGTGTTAGTCAAATTTATTCTTTGTAGTATATAAAAATAATTCAACTGTTGGTAAAAAAATTGAAAGTGAATTTTTTAAAATTGAGTTTTAATTAAAGCTTTTGAAAGTTTTAGTGAATTTTTCTATGAAAGCATTCATTTCGTTCAATACATGAAAACTTTGTCCCTGATGTATTTGTGAATTACTTATATTTAGATAAGTGTGTTAAAAAATTTTGTTTAGCTTATTTATAAGTTAATCTATTGATTGAAATTTTTAACTTTAAAAAAATATTGTTTATTATAGAAGCTTCATTATAAGTATAATATTAGATATATCTGTTATGAGTAATTCTATTTAAAGACATTATATTTATTTTCTTTGTGCTACTTAAAAATCTTTCATCCTTTAATATATGCACTGTACTGACCTTATAATACATCAACAATTCATAATATTAACATGCAGTAAATTAAAATTTTGTGAATGTTAATATGTGAAAGAAAATAGTGGATGTAAAGTGTAGAGAAATACCTTCATGCTTTCAAACTAAGAAGCTTCAGATTGGCCAATGTAATTAGAAAGTAGATTTAAAGATAAGATGAATACTCTTATCTTTCAAAAGTCTCCATCTTGTGTTTGAGAGGATCCTCAGTACTAAATAAGATATAGAGTTATTATAAGATCAGTACAATGCATATATTAAAGAAGGAAATAATTACATATAATCTCTGTGTTTAGTAAATAAATTTGAATATTACATAGTTTCTAAGAATTCATAATATTAATATATAATAAATAGAAAAATTTCACAGATGTGAAAGAAAATAATAGAAGTAAAAGTCAATAGTGAAACATCTTACATTCTTAAACTGAGATGCTTCAGATTGGCCTATATAATTAAAAAGTAGGTTTAAAGATAAAATGGCCACTTTTATCTTTTTAAAAGTCTCTATTGTGTGTGTGAGTTTGAGAATATCCTCACTACTCAACAGAATATCATTGAGCTATTATAAGTCAGTACAGAAAACATATTAAAGGTGTAAATCCTCACTTTTTAATTACATATAACCTTAGTAAATAAATTTGAATATTAATTAAAAGTCTATAAATATCAATATTTTTCTTTATAAATACATTTTATTTATTTAAGTACATTCTACATAATATACATGCATATGTGATAAAATATTTTGTATAAACAATTAATTATTATATATAATAATTAATAAAACAAGACACAAATTGTGTAACTTGCTTTAAGCTTGTACTAAAATGTTCACTAGATGGAGCTTACTACTATTTTCAAACAAGCTTTAATTATAAGTGTTGAAAGAGAAAGAATTCAAAATCTGTATCTGAAAATCCTCATCCCCAGACATGAACAATAATAAATGATAGAATGGGTATGGATGTTTATTTGATTTCCTTCCTTTAAAATGCTTAAATTTTATCTTTTTAATAGACTTTAGTTTGTTTAAAAATGGATAATAAAACAATAGTATTTTATATAATGGGAGAAATAGAAATGTGTAAATATTGTTTACAAGTGAAACTAATCTATTTTAATTTAATATTTTATTTTTGGAATTTTAAATAATTATTATTTAAATATTTTCAAATGATTTTTTTTCTTCAAAACATACCAAGGACATATAAAACATTTTCAAACAATTGATCACGACTCAAGAGAAATTTGATGATTACTTCTTTACTTTTTTACCTAAATAATGGCACACAATCAAAAATATTATATGTACATTCAATTTCTTGGAAATATCTTCTTTCTCCCTATTTTTTAATATTCTCATTATATTCATCATCGTAAATAAATAATTATGGGAAATAAAACCTGATCTTATATCTGAAGCCTTGCAGCTTCACTAACTAACTACTTGTCAACATCATCTAGATCAGGGGTGGCCAACAAGTCGATCATGATCCACGCATCGGATGCAAAGCCAATTTTGGTCGATCGCGAGGCCAATCTGGCAAAAGCTGTCGAGTAACTAACGAGTGAAACAAATTAAGTGAAGATTTTCAAGTTTTTTGTTATTTTTTTTTCAATTCTAGATAGGTGAAGCCCATTAAGTCGTACCATTATTGAAAATAATATTTTAATCCTGACTTAATGTAGCTAATTTGAATTAATAAATATTGCTAATAATTTCTCATGTTGCTTTAATTCTCCCAGACATGAATTTTTTGGCCCGTTAAATAATTATTTTTTACTAGGTAGACATATAAAAATAGTATGTATTTCACACCTCCCCCCACTTAGACTACGCCTATGACAATAAGTCGATCGCCTATGACCACAAGTCAATCGCAACACATTTTAAAAATAAAAAGTAGATCTTCTGAACAAAAAGTTGGCCACCCCTGATCTAGATAATAGATTATCTAAAGAATAATCAATAGGTTTCAAAAATCTGTAACATCAACTGTTTATTTAAAACAAATTCAGACTCTATAATAACAATCTTGTAAGTCACTATTAAAATATTTAAAAAGAAAACTTCTCAAGTAATGTGTTTAAGAAGATTTTTCTATTTTAAATAGCTTTATATTGAATAACTATAATAATAATATTCTGACATTTTAAATAACTTTTTGTCAATAGATCAATTATAATAAACTTGTTAATGATTTGTTATTCAATAAAAATCTACAATTTAAAATCATCATTGTTGGTCAACATGAAGATGAAATGGATATTTCTTTATCTTTTATATATATATTCTACCAACTGGTCAGATATTTAAATACATATAAATAAAAAAATATTTTTTTACCATTCATTTTTTTGTATATAGACTTATTAATTATTTAAATTGCCAATTGATATCTTTTTTAATTTCTTTCTATGAATGTTTTGTCTTTGATAAGATTCAAAATGATGTTTTGTCTAGTTTTTTATCTTATTGTAAACATTTTGGAATATAAAGCAATTTGTGGTTCGTTCTCCTTTTTATATTTTAAAACAATACAATATTAACTTCTTTGAAAATTAAAATTATTTACAAGTTTAAAAGAATATATATTTGCTTTTAATAAAAAAAGAAAAATAGTGATATGTTACATATTTCAATAGATTTTAATAAATCAATAGCATATTACATTTTCATGCGAGTGAATATATATATGGGTATGTTTGATATTAAAAATATATTGTTTATTATTTTAAAGTCTAAGTAAAAGACATGTTATCAAAAATGCCTGCCTGTAATTAATAATATAATGTTCATTCAATGAAATTTTCAAAACAAACAAGCTCAAGCAGTAACTATGACTTAAATATTCCAAAACGGAGTATAAATAAGTCCATGTTGTCAAGCTGAAATCCCTTTTATTTTGACCTGTTTACATATAGATATGCTTACTTCTATAGAAGTTATATTTTTGATAAAGATTTTTTTCAAAATTGCAATGTACATATTTCTAGAAATGTTTGCTGCAAAACTATATAACATAAATAACTAAAGGGGAAGTTTAATGACTACTTCTAAGAACAACAAAATGTAAATTTAGGCTTTTGGAATAACAACTAAAGTACAGTTGTCACCGCATTCTAAAAAAAAAGTTTTATTAGCAATTTCTAAAATGCTTATTTAAAGTTAAGGTAAATACACATACATATGCCTGGAATATAATGCAAATAACCCATGGATAAAATTAATAATTTAAGGAAGATTTGAAGGATGTCAATTCATGAAGCTGAAAGGATTATTTTATTAAGAAAATACTAAAATTTTGATCTTCTGTATTTGTGTTATTGCACCCGTAATGCCATCTATTGGAATTGTTTTGTAATTATAAAACGTTAATAAAAAGTTTATTAAATCTACATCGTGTTAATATATTATAGTGCCTACAGATTATTTAATGCTATATTTTAATATATGAATTTTTTTCTACAGTACAGGCTTTTTCATACCTGCATTCCAATGTGAGGTTTGAGCATTCCATCATCAGATTTTCAATAAAATCGACGGCCGAAGAGTTGTGGGGGGTGGAGTGGATTAAAGCCTTTCCCTTAAAGTACAAAGATTGAATGTAAGCTGAGCATTGATTGTATATATGTGTGGAGATGATAATCTGGACTAATTGATGAGTGCTGGTTTAATACAAAATACATATATTGGTGAGTATTTATTTTTTCAACATGTGTGTGATCAAGGGTATTGGCAGTATGAGATAGGGTATATAGTTGAGGGTTATTGAAAGTCTGAGTTCAAACCCCCTAATGCTATAATGGATAAAATAAGAACCTTCATATAAAATTATAATGACAGAAATATTGGATAAACCACCAATGGAAATTAACATCTATGCATCTTTGAAGTTTCACATGGGTGTACATTAATGAAAATTAAACTATAGGATAATATAAAGTGCAGTAAAATCACATAACAATGGGTTAATATGCCTAAATGCTCTTCTGAAAATTACAATTTGACAGTCTAATAGAATAAGCTTCAAGCATTATTTTTGTTGTTTTGTGCCTACTGTTTCATAATCTTTGGATATAGAATTTTATTTAAATTTCATAAGATCCAAAATGCAATAGGTCCTCGGATAACAAATATTTTATTATTACATGCAAGCCATTTGATTTCATTTAAAGTTTTATTATTACACTGGAATTAAAAGATTAGTTCAATGTATGGGTATGTGAGAACAAATGTCCTTAATCTGAGGGAAATTAAGACAGTTATTTAGAATTTGTAAATAATAATCAAACAGGTCTTATCTGATAATTTATGTAGATGTTGTTAACATTTTTATAGTGAATAAGTCACAACAAGTTGGATTTATTTTGTAATTTTATATTTGCTTATTAATATTTACTTCAAATGTATGTTTTCCTTTGATTTTTGTAATAAGTCTTATTTAACACTGCTTATTGGTCTAAACATGCAACATAATTACAACCCATTAAACTTTATTTTCATAGTTTATTCTTAATTTTATTTGTTTATTTTCATAGTATATTCTTAATTTTATTTGTCTAACATTATTTATTTAGTGTAAATAAATTATCATTACCATTTTATTAAATTAGAAATTTTCTGAATTTCATTTACTTTAATAATTTACATATAATAATTAGAGCTTATATTTTAAAGAAACAGAGATAAGCAAACTTTAACTAGCAAATAATTTAAACATTATTATCGTATATTCATTTTATTAAATTAATATTAGTTAAGGTCTTATCTTTTAATTTATATGACATGCACAAGACTAACATTCTTTATTATTTTATTCTGTTTAAATTGTATTGGTATGGATTAGGGGTTTAAAACCAGGGCATATAAATAAACTTTATCATTTAATTTATGTCAATATTTTTTTAATACTATATATTTTAAATTTTGATTTGATTTTAGTATAGTCTCTATCTCTTGATTACTTTGCACCATTAACTTTGTTACTTAAATTCATAAGACCTACAAAGAGTTTTTGCTCATATTTCATTAATTTTATTTCTGTGATAGGTTGATACCTTAATTTGAGTACATAACTGTGTCAGTCCCATTGCTTTCATTTATACTAGTACAATATATATATATATGTTTAAGACATTCTAAAAAAATAAGATTTATTTTTAGTCTCTTTGTCCCAGATGTTTGAACAAAGGAATCAAAACATTAGAGGTATATTAGTTAATATTATTACTATTATTGACACCACAAACTCCCATTTGGTGCATATTTTAGATATGAATCCATGAATGATAATTATTAAATTTGATTGTCTTGATTTTTATATTTAGATAGTAATCATATTTATTAATTTTAAAATTTTATAGTATGTTTTAATGGTTTATGGGGTTAATTTAGTTTATAAGTATTATAAATAATGTTATTTTTAAATTTGTGGAATTTTATTTTAGAAGCATAGCATCATTAGAATAAAGTTCCCTTATTTTATTTTATATAAAAGTATATGAAATATACATAGAATTTGTGGTACTCATAAATATTTGGTTATAGCAAAGCATTGCTACCATTATCTGAAGTTTTTTGAATATATAATATAGTTGTTAAACTAGTTATTTATTTATATATTTTGTTATAAGCAATATATATGATTATATGAAGATATGCAAAGAAAGTGAAGGAGAAGAATAAGAGAATATATATTTTGTTCTGAATTATGTATTTAGATACATAGTGAAATAAAGACTGATAATTAATAACCCTAATAAACCTGAAAAACATACTTCATCATATATATTATGGTTGAGTTATATATTTAAGCAATTATGCGCTCATAATAAAAATATTTATACTTATTGTATACCATACTGTTGCATATAACTGTGAATACATCAAACATATACACCTGGGTCTCGTTTTACACAATAGATAGGTTCCTCAGAAAACACGCGCAAATGAAATCGCGCAAAAATAGACGTAACTTACATTGAAAAAGGGGGGATGCGGGCTGTGATTTTTCAAAATTCGCGTAAAAGCAAAGCACCAACGTAAAATTACTTTAAAATCCGCGCAAAAAAAATAAGGAAATAAAATATGACTAATAAAAAATTTCAAATTTGAAAAAAATTGATACAAGACAAACTTTTTTTAACTATATTTAATTTTATTCAAAATAATATATTTTTATGCATAATTTACTGTACAGTAATTTACTTTTTTTTTTATACACACTTTAATTATTATCGATAAACAAGTTTGTTTGCAAACTGATAAAAATAATCAGATTTTTCTCAAGAGGAAATACAACTAGCACCAACTTCACTCTCATGTTGTGTTGCTTTTCTGGTGACAACGTAATTAGTAATTAATCTTTGAGACGATGATTTTATTAATTGTTTATGAAGCTCGCGATATCCAGACAAACAACCATTTAGCTCTAGTTGGAATTTAAGAGCACGTTAATGATTAGTGTCATTAATAAGAAAATAATAATTGATTACGTTCTTTTTTAAAAGCAAAAACAGAATGTGATTTAAAATGCAAAATTAACACGCACAATGTTTGAACAAATTTACATTATAATCTTGTAAAATTTAATGTGTATACATAAAATGTGAAAATCATCATTTTAATTTCATTATTGCATAAAATCTTACTATTATAAAGCACTGAAAATATTGAAATTACTAAGATGAAAGTCGAATTCCAATAATGTGCTATTACTTTCAATATAACGTAAGTGTGCGAAATTTATTATTTAAAGTAATAGCGTGTTATCGGAAATCGACTTCCGGTGAAACACGAATCGCGTAACTTTAAAATCGTGTTAAATAAGTCCGCGTAAAAAGAGACCTGGGTGTACTTTATTTATGGCAACTTATTTTTTTTAGAAAAACAATTTTTATTTAATCAAATTAATATATAAATTGTAAATAGATTATAAAAATACCTCACTTTTTTAATAGATGTAAATAAATTTAATGTAAATTTTATTCATTAAACCGGTCATTGTATTTTTTTAACTTGGTTAAAATTATATAATTTACTCAACTAAAATTGCTTACACCCAATCATATTTTGAACCGTGATATATATTATATTTACATGTTGTTTAATTATAGAAATCAAATGGTGATATAATTAAATGGAGTATTTGTTTAGCCATGGCACCCAAATGGATCCTCATATACATTGAACATCCACATACATTAAAGAATGTTTACATGAGATATGAGATATATTAACTTTTACTTTATAATATTTTATTTGACTAAAGTCAAATTTTGTTATTGCAAAAATAATGAAATTTATGTAATAATAAATAAATTTTACAGGTGCAGTGTTTAGATTATAACTACGTAGAAGTTAAGCAAAGCATCCTCACTAGCATCATTAAACAATGATGTTAAATCTGCAAATATATTCTCACTCCAGCCTCAATATAGAGATTTTGAGAAAATAATAATGACCATCTTATTTTCAAACTCAAATGCACTTATATGAGACAATCTTAAGTGTCTACAAGTGAGTCCACGAGTATATAAATCACAAGATTATTAAAAAAAGAAATGGATTTAAAGTGAATGATTTATGTATATTTATACTCTTATTTTTAGAAACTTAAGATTGACTCATGTAAGTATATTTGAGTTTTAAAATGATTGTCATTCTTACTTTCTCAGTCTCTATTTTGTCACTAGATTGAGAGTATCATGATAATTTTAACATCACTGTTTAATAGTGCTAGTGTTGAAGAGTTAATTACCTTATATATAATGATTATTTATTTAAATTAAATGGAGTTTTGATTCAATAAAATGTATTTTTTGCCTCTATTCTGCATCAATGATTGCATTACCAAATATACATATACTTCACTCCCCAATAATCTCATATTTATCTTATTAACAGTTGCATTTTGTTGCCATAAACATGGAGCCTTGAAAAATTAAATCTTATTAAACATTGTAGCCAAATTGCCTTTGGCTTTCCAATGTGTGGGTTGAGCAACTTTAGATAGCTATGAATAATACTTTGGTTGTTTTTATTTCAGTAAGTGTGTTATCTAATAAGTTATTTTTAATTCTTATATTAATATTTTGAGAACTAAAAAATTGAATATGATTTTTTAACTTATGCAAATTTTTAAAACTTGTTTTGTTTAGATATTATATTATTAGTAAAAAACTCAAGTCATGCATCAAGTGACTTAACTTAATAAGCTTGTATTGCAAATATAATATAATGAGTATACTAATAGCTCTAAACAAGCTTTTCTGATAAATGCTGCAAAAGAAAGCATTTGAAATCTCTATTTAGAATTATCCCTATTCCTCATCAGTGAGGCACTAGGATATTCAGATACTAGATATAAAACACCAACTGAAGCACAGAATATTATTAAGTAGAAAATTTGAAAATTTCAGACATCTATATGTCTTCAAATCCAGCTATTTAACTTAAGTAGCTATATGGGTCTGAATAATTTTCATTAAGTTATATTTGTAATATAATTAAGTTAAATCATATGGTGTATGACTTGATTTTTTTTATTATTATAGTTTGCCTTTTAAGGTTTTGATGATGTTATATTACTAAGGCTATTAATATATGGTGTAGCTGAAAACTTATTCAGACACATATAGCTATTTAAGTCATCTGGATGTGAAAATATATAGATATCTGAAAATTTCAGATTTTCTACTTAATAGTTAAGTATTAGATAAATGCTGTGCTTGAGTTGATATTTTAGATCTAGTGTCTGAATATCCTAGCACCTCACTGATGAGAGCCACTAGCTTGAAACCAGTTTGGGGATAGGGATAATTCTAGATAGAAATTTTAAATGCTTTCTCTTCTGGCATTTATCAGAAAAGCTTGTTTGGAGCTATTAGCATGCTAAAAATAAATTTTAAAAATGTATTCGTATGAAGTGAGAGTTATTTTAATTTAATAATTATATCTATATGTATTTTATTAGATTTCTTTTTAAGATAATTGTGAAGACTAAAAGAGGAATTCAGACAAATATTTTAGTAAGTATAGTGTGTTTATCTTGATATTAGTTTATTTATTTTAAAGTTGTAATTATAAATTTATTAAACGCATATTGATTAAAACACCTATAGAGGTCCCTACTATCGCATTTTATACGCATATTATCGAGTAAATATTATTTATTTATTTTAGTGTTTTATAATAATTTATAATTGTAGATATTATCTTCTTTTCTTTGAAGTATTTTCAATTAGTAGGATGGCTAATGTTAGTTAGGATAAAAATTAATTGGGTAGGCCTAAAAATAGTAATCCAAGTCTAATGTTTGTCATTAAAAATTTGTATGATGAATCTCAAGCCAACTCTGCTGCTGAATTTAAAAAGTTAGAAGGTAAATTTGATGAATTTTACAAAGGACTTGATAATATAGACTTAGTATCTAAAGAATTTCAAGCTCAATATAAAGAATTCCAAGAAGAAATACTGGATTCACAACTTTATCAAAAAAAGTTTCAAAGATTGTGTTTAATCAAAGAAAAGCCTTCCATGCAGGGATGAGAAATTTAAAGGGTTGAACACCTTATCCCAGGAGTCCCCAACCTTTTTGCACTTAAGAGCACATTCTATAATACCAGCCAGGTGGCGGGCACCATTTATTTTTTTCAACCAGATGGCGGGCACCATTTATTTATTTTTTCAATGAAAATTTATAGTTGGATATTGTTAATAATACACATAATGTACAAAAAAACGCTGTAAAAGTATAGTATACCCTACAATTTGATTATAATATAATACAATAATTTATAAGAAATTTTAAAAATTAAATTTATTTGTATCAGATAAATAATTTGTTATCTTGTTCAGATAGCCTTGGGCAGGCGTAAAATGGTCTGCGGGTGCCGTGGTGCCCACGGGCATAGGGTTGGGGACCCCTGCCTTATCCAAATGTTTAAGATTTTCATTTCA